>VDFB02105603.1:0-30679 GCA_007258455.2 Sequoia sempervirens | reverse complement strand
TGGTGAAATAGCTTCATTCTGGTCGCTTCTCATTGTTTGGTTGATTTGGCTTGCAGCACAGGGTCCTAGGTGCATCAACATGGTATCAGAGTGACTGTGACTGCAACCCTTTCTACCCATTGAGTTTTCACCAGGTCTAAGATCAAGAGCATAAAGGTCTTCACTGATAAGAAGCCCAAATTTAGTGGAATTTTGGCATTTTCTCTGGAGGGTGGCACCACAGATCTGTATAAGGACGACTCTCTTGCACCATGTTGACAGTGTAATACCTCTTTGTATCTGCATTTTTTGAGAGAGGCACTGTCAGAAGATTAGAGTGGCATTTTTTTTTAGAAGAGGTTGCATTTGAGGTCTCTGGTGGGCTGTTGATTTGTAGGCAACATTGGAAGCCTGGGATTCACCTTTCCATGGTGCGGACCAGCTGTGCAAGCTCGTGATTCAACTTTTGAAGCTATGATTTAACCTGTGGTGGCCACAAATTTCTTCTGGAGGTTAAGAATTCCCCTTCTAGGCGTAAAATTCTCTAGCTGAAGGTGCGATTCACACTGCCAGGTTGTGATTTAGTTCCTTTGATGAAGTCTCTGTATGTTCTTGTGACCACCATTGTGGCTGTGTGTGTGCGAAGAGGAGAGACGAGTGGGATGCGCTGAATGAAAATTGGAGGCTGGATGTGTATGGTTTAATCTGTCATGCCTTGTAAGTGGTGGTTTGCCACCTCTATCTTTCTCTCATCTGTCGCCCCTGTCGGGTCTTCTTCCTTAAGTTGCTGCTAAGGCCGCTATTGTTAAGGGAGGATGTGATTTTGTGAGTTGCTGCTGTGAAAATTTTGGAGGCTCGAAATCTTCTGTGAAGACTTAGGCTCGATTTAGTCCTACATTGAACGCGTAAAGATTTATTTAGCTATTTATATAGCTGAATACACACCTTTCAGTCACAAGCTAAGGCTCACGTGGACAACAGAGTGTTGGATTGTTCTGTGGATCTTTGAGAGTTGGCGGCGACGGCGTTGGTGGTTGTGGAACCCTTCAAAGGTTTCCTGTTTGGCACCTATCTTTTTTCTTTCGTTGGCAATTATTTTGGTGGTCACATCGAGCAATCAAGAGCTATTGTGGACTCTAAAAGTGCTTAAAATAGTGCTCTTTTTTTTTCAAATTTGCACTTCTTTTGCAAATGAAGTCCGTTTTCAGCAAACAAGCTCTCATCAAAAAGCTGCTTCAACAATCTTCACTATGGACGAGGTGTTTTCTAGAAATTTTGTCATTTTATGCCTTTTTTACTAGCTTGAAGTTGCAAGTTGTTACTATTATCTTTCTTGGCAAAATTTTGTGCTTGTAAATTGTAAAATCAATTGAATATATTCTGGGGGGTGTATTTTGCATTTTAGTCCTTTGAGTGCCCTTGTATATCATGTCGGACCCTAGGATTGATTTGCTCACTCCACACAACTATCACACATGGAAGCTCAAGATGTCACAATTGTTGCAATCTCGAGGTCTATGGCAACTGTTAGATGCCAACCAACCTGAATTCACAAAAACATTTGAGCAATTTGTTCATAGGAACAAAATGGATGAGGCTAAAGGTCTCATAGGTCTTCATGTATATGATAATTTGTTGTTTCATATTGCTGAGTGTAAAACACCTAAAGAGGTATGGGATAAGCTTGGAGAATTGTATGGTAAAGTCAATCAATTTAGGATCTTGCAGCTTGAAACCGATCTCACTTCTCTCTCTCCAGATGCTTTTCCTTCTATTTAGGATTTCCTTGCACAGTTCAAGTTGATTTTGTCTCAATTAAAAGGATGTGGTCATGCCAAAGAAGATAAGGAGTGTATTTTCTTGATCCTATCTAAGCTTGGAGGTCCTTTTCAAGTGTTTGCCTCTACCTTCTATTCTACTATGGATGCTATGGGGGAAGATCATAAGATGCCTTCTTTTGAGGAGTTTTGTGATCAATTAACGAGGGAGCAGGCCAAGTTGATTCAGATGGATGCTCTTCCTAAGAGTCATGCTTTAATGGCTCAATCCTCCAAGGGCAAGGGTAAGACTAAGAAGAAGTCCAAGATAGATTCATCTTCAAGTAGTGAGCCTCCCTCCAAACCTAAGGCGAAGATCGATCAGAAAGATAATCCTCCACCTCCACCTCCTTCTAACTCAGGCGATTCATCTTCTAAGTCTAAGAAGAAGAAGGAGAATTGTTCATTTTGTGGAAAATCTGGGCATAATGATGCACATTGTTTTGCGAGGCTAGCAGCATTAGAGGAAGCTATGAGGAAGCATAATCTTGCCATGCCTAAGTCTTCTTCCTCAGGAAAAGGGCAAGCTCTCTCAACTACGGCTTTGTCCTCTACCAGTTCCAATTGGATTCTTGATTTTGGTGCTTCTCATCACATGAATCATACTATGGATCTTCTTGATTCTCTTTCTGATAGTCATACTTCACATATTGCTGTTGGGAACTCTTCTCAAATTCTAGTTTTGGGGACAGGCTCAATTCATATGCAAGATGGTAGGATTGATGATGTTCTTCTTGTTCCTGATATTTCACAGAATCTGCTCTTTATCTATCAGATTTGCAATCATGGTGATGGAAGGCTTGTTGAGTTCTCTCCTACTGAAGTAACCATTCGAGAGATGCAAGATCCTGAGACGGTCATTGCTACAGGCATAGTTGATCATACAATCCATTTGTATAAGTTTGATGGATTTGAGTCTTCATCAGGATCATCCCTTATTGCTCATGCAGATTCTACAAGCAAGCTTTGGCATGAACGGTTAGAACACCTAAATTATAGATATCTTTAGCAAATGAGCACACAAAATTTGGTAATTGGTCTCCCTCAGATCTCTTGTTCCAATGGAGTTTGTCAAGGTTGTGTGCTTGGAAAACATCATAGGGATCCTTTTCCCAAGGGTATGGCCACACGTGCTTTGGCACCTCTTGAGTTAGTGCATAGTGACCTCATGTCATTCCCCACTCCTTCATTTTTTGGGGCCAAATACGTGCTCACCTTCATTGATGATTTTTCTAGGCGTACTTGGGTGTACTTTTTGAAGTACAAGGATGAGGTGCTTCAACATTTCATGACCTTCCTTTCATTTGTAGAGAAGCAGTCAGGACATTCCCTTCAGAAGATTCGCACAGATAATGGGGGGGAGTATGTCAATCAGGTGTTTCAAGAATTATGTCGTACTAAGGGTATTCTTCATCAGCACACAGTGCCATACACTCCCCAACAAAATGGTGTAGTTGAGCGGAAGAATAGAACTTTATGGGAGATGGCCAATTGTATGCTACAGTCTAGATCCATGGCTCCCGCATTTTGGGCAGAGGCTATCAATTGTGCCAACTACATTAAGAACCGTATGCCCCACACGACAGTGTGGAATATGACTCATGAGGAGGCTTGGTCTCATATCAAGCCCAAGGTTTCCTATTTTAGAATATTTGGTAGTGATGCATGGACATTCATTCCAGATGGCCGCTGCAAGGCAATGGAGAAGAAAAGTCAACGGTTCTTTTTTGTTGGCTATTGTGAGGATGTGAAGGGTTATCGATTGTTTGATCCTGATACTTGAGAGGTTCATTTTCGTCGTGATGTTCAATTTGATGAGGCTTTCACTCCGAAGGATTCTCCATCACAAGTCTCTCCCTCTCCTCTTACTAGTTCTTCTTCAGAGGATGTTGTAGAGGATGATGATGATGATGATGCTTGTAATGATGTTGTTCCTGATGATGTTGCTCTTGACGATGGGATTGATCTTGTTGTTGATATTACTCCATCTTCTCATTCTCCTCCACCTGTACCTCGTCGACCTTTATGGGCTCATACACTTCTTGAGGATGCTGGTTCTCTTGTAGGTGATCCCACAGCTACACGTAGCACTCGTTCCCACACTTCAGGTATCAGTCTTTTGAGTCATGCAGTTTCTATTGATCCTCATAATTTTTTGGATGCTTCAGGTGTTCCAGAATGGGATGGTGCTATGATAGAGGAGTATTCTTCTTTGATGAAGAATCATACTTGGGATTTAGTTCCTTTTCCTAAGGGAAGAAAGTTGGTTCAGTGCAAGTGGGTGTATCATACCAAGTTTGCAGCTGATGGGTCTATTGATAAGTATAAGGCTCGTCTAGTGGCTAAGGGCTTTTCTCAAGTTGAGGGTATTGACTATTCTAAGACCTTTGCTCCTGTTGCAAAAATGGATTCCATACGCCTTGTGCTTTTTATCGCTGCATCTCAGGGTTGGTCAGTGTATCAGATGGATGTGCAGAGTGCCTTCTTGCATGGTGATCTTCATGAGGAGATCTATATGGAGCAGCCACCAGGCTTTGTGCAAGACCCTTCACTTGTTTGCAGGCTCCGACGTTCATTATATGGTCTCAAACAGGCTCCTAGAGCTTGGTATGAGAAGATGGATCATTTCTTGCTTGCTTCTAGATTCACTAGATGTCACTCTAATCCTACAGTTTACATTCAGAGGGATGGGGGGATCTACTCATTCTTGTTCTTTATGTGGATGACTTGATTCTCACGGGGCGTTCTCCTACCATGATTGAGGACACTAAGCAAGCTTTGATGGAGCACTTTGATATGACAGATCTTGGTTTGTTGCATTACTTCCTTGGTCTTCAAATCCACTAGTCTTCTACTGGTATTTCTATCTTCCAACAAAAGTATGCTCTTGATTTGCTTCAGAGGTTTGGGATGGCTGATTGCAAGCCAACCCCTACTCCTTTTCAGTCAGGCGTCGTATTGTCCACTAGTTGCACTACTCCATCTGTTGATGCTACTTTGTATCGACAATTGGTCGGCAACCTTTTGTACTTAACACATAGTCATCCTGATATTTCCTTTGCAATTTGTCTTGTCTCCCGTTTCTCTCAAGATCCTCGTGAGAGTCATTGGAAGGCAGCCAAGCGTATCTTACGGTACCTTCAGGGCACTACACATTTTGGCATTCACTATACATTTGGTGCTACTGACATTGTGGGCTTCACTGACTCAGATTGGGCTGGTGATGTTGATGATCAAAAGTCTACTTCTGGCTTTGTATTCTGTCTTGGTTCTGGTCCGGTTGCTTGGTCTTGCAAGAAGCAAACTGCAATTGCCTTATCATCAACTGAGGCTGAGTATTGAGGAGCTGTCTTGGCTAGTCAAGAGGTTCTTTGGCTTCGACAGTTGATGGCCAAGTTTGGCTTTCCTATTGATCATCCCACTATTCTTTGGTGTGATAACCAGAGTGCTATACATATTTCTCGCAACCCAGTGGAGCATCAACGCACCAAGCATATTGAGATCCACATGCACTTCATTCGGCAACTCATTCAGGATGGTGTTGTTGTTTTGGATTATTTGCCTACGAAGCAATAGGTTGCAGACATCTTCACTAAACCTTTGGCATCTCCTCGTTATCTCAGTTGCAATCGATGTTAGGGGTGAAGGAAGTTGTCCTTGGGGGGTCTTGAGGAGTCCTCCTTCCTTTCACTTTTGTTTTGTTCTCTCTTTTGGAGAGGAGTTTTCTCCCATTGGGTTTTTCTCCTTTTCTCTAGTTTTGAGAGATTTGCATTGCATTGTAGTTGTAAATGGGTACCTAACAAGGTTTTTTTGCCAGGACCCATAATGCATCTCATATTTCATATTGCACTTTCGTTCCTTTTTTTGGTTCTCCCTAAGTTGCACTTAAGGGGGGGTGTTGGAGTGCACGTTTATTTGATGCATGCTCTTAAGTCCAACTTTTTCATTTAGTGCAGTAGTTGCATTTAATTGTTTTTGGTCTATGCATTGATGGAGGGCAGTCACCTGCTTTCCTGCTGTCTCTCCATCTTTTCCTCGTGCCTTTTTCACAAGGCTTTTGTACATATAAAACCTCATCAGTGTTAATGAATTCATCATCGACTGGTGAAATAACTTCATTCTGGTCGCTTCTCATTGTTTGGTTGATTTGGCTTGCAACACAGGCTCCTAGGTGCATCAACAGTACATAGGTGTGTTTTGTCTAGGAGTTAGCCATTTCCAATAAATTATGAGACTATTAGTATAAAAAAATATTATAAATGGGTTTTATTGGAGTAAAATTGATAAATATTCACATGATTTTATTCAAAAGTACACTACATGCGGAAAAGTATGGTAATCTAAAACATGCATTTAACCACAAGCTTCATCCCTATACATCACCGTGGCCATTTTCTACATGGGGGTTGAATTTGGTGGGTAATATTATCACAATCTCTAGTGGATATTATTACCACAACCTTTTAAGAATGACATATACTTGTGTGAAAAATTATTTAATGAAATGGGTAAAAGTAATACTATTGAAAATCACCACAACTATTGATATTTATAATTTAATAATGGATAGTATCATTTTTAGATTTAGTTTCCCATCTATCATTGTGATAAATAATGCCATATCATTTAAAAATTAAGAGATACATTTTTAGATTGTTTTCATACACAAATACAAATTTTCAATGACATATTATCCACAAGGTAATTAAGAAATTAACACTAGTAATAAATAATTAAATAAATATTAAGAAAGCTGATCCATAAAAGTAGTACTAATTGGTGTACATAGCTTGATCCTATAATAGAGGTATTTGATGCAGGAGCATTAGAGGAATGAGTAATCCGCATCAACCAAAGACATTGGAATTTTCTTGTTTGATCATTTTTTGTTTCAGTGGGTAATAGTAGAGGAGATTAAATGACTTTTGTCATTGATTGACAACATCATATTTTGTTATGTGCTCATTTTATCAATTAAGTGCAAAGAGACATAATATTATGTTTTTATTTTCAAACACAAAAGATGAGCAGGGTTGGCGTTGAGAAATCAAGAGTTAAATAATGAGAATATGAAAAGGCAATTTCATAATAAAATTTGATTTACCAATATTGGTAGGCGTAGGGGAATAGAAGAAGGGCTACGTAGGACTGATTGGGCGGCCTGAAGATAGTAATAGAAATGGACAAAATGCAGATTAAAAGGAAATTGAAAAGGGTTGCGTTTGAAAGGGAAGAGCCATAGTGGGCTACACGGGAAGCAAGAATGTGCAGAAATTGTGAATGGAAGTTGTGCCATGTTAAAGAAAATTTTAAAAATTTAAAAACAATCAATAGATGAAGGTTGGCTGCGTGGGAAAAGACAAGTTTCTAAATGATAGAGGGCTGCACAAATATCAAAGGGAGATTACAAACAAAAATAACATGAAATGAAACTAGCAGATGAGATACATTGCAAGGTTCGCCATGTTTGGAAGACCATAAGAAAATTTAGGTTGAATTGCCACTGGAGGGGTGTGTCATTTCTTCTGAGAAGGAAATTTTAGAAATTTAAATGTAAAGGCAGATTGGGGTGGCAACTGTAGAGTAGTTTGTGGGAATTTTTAAAAAAATATGAAACAACGTACATTGCTGAGGGATCGTGTCATTTCAATATGGCAATTAAAATATTAAAATGCAATAAGTGTGCATAAGAAGAATGAAAGGGGGCAACACTATGAAAGGAGATTGGAAATTAACATAAAAACAATGGTATGCAAATTGGTATTAAATAGGTCACGCCTGTTAGAGTGAAGAAGGAAAGATTTTCAAAGAGGGGAATGTGTAACAGGTTAAGACATTTGCAAACAAGACCGGTAATTGGTTTAATGTTTAATATTTTGTAGAACAAATAAAATTATACACTAATGTTGGAGATATAAAAAATTTGATGAAAGCCTTGTGGTAATTTTACAATCTGTATCAAGTTTATTTCATAGTTCTGAAGTAAATTTAACTTGAGATAAATTAACAAATGAAATTGTCAATTTGGTAGTCATTGTTTATGGTTGAACATTCATCCATGTAACTTGTGTTGAGTGTGTTGAGTATGTTGGAGATTTATCATTTCTACATCAGTATCTCATACTAGTAAATGCACACATAGTAGGTTTACACACTATTTAATTTATGTTACGCAGGACATGATTCTTATTGAGCTTCATATTTCATCATTAAATGTTTCTCTTCATGAAATTATTAATGATTATACATATCAATAACACCATTTATAGGAGCTCTAGACCCTTGATAAGGATGCAAGTGAATGCTTTAGATAATTAATGTATATATCATAAACACAATTAAAAATGACATGGAACAAAGGAATCATCTAGCAAGAATTTTAATTTGGGGATTTAGTCCTTCATGTGAATTCAAAAAATCTAAATGATAGATAGGGGCTAAGAAGCAAAAATTAACCTAATTGAATTGGACTATTCATTATTATTTTCCACTACAACCCTAATGCATTTGGCTTGGAAAACAAATAAAAGATCTAGTTAACATTGTACACTTCAAATTATATTATTGTTTACTACCATGCATAAGGGGAGTTTCTATTCACTTAGTGACCATACAATATACTACGATGCATTTTTGTACAATCGTTACTATACATGCTAACATGCTTTATATTTATTTTTCATGTATAATTTATGTAAGGATATCCTTGACTATGATCTAGTCTCAAAACATGAAAAAAGGATAAATCACAGTGGATAACATGTATAACTATGATGAATAAAAAAAATGGGGTGAATATATTGGGATGCATGATCATATGGTTGAGGGATGAAGACATACTCCTTCCACTTGAACCAACTAAATACAAGTTTGTGCAATATATTGCTATGTCTTTATGTTTAAAGGAAATCAATGCATTCATTTTTATCATGTGATATCTCTTAGTATTCCAAGTAATATTTTATGTATTTACACAATTTGATTAGCGTCAAATAGTATTTATTTTTATCATTTACACATATTTCTATGGCTTTACTTACGAGAAATATTCTCTTATGAATATAGATAGTCATACTACATGGTATACATAAATATTGTCAATCCACTAGTTATCAAAATATATAAAAGAAGCCAAAGAGAATTAGGCAAAGTAAAAAATATAAGTTTGTGATCACACAATACAAGCTTGCAAGTACAAAATAAGTTCAAGATCATAGATTTATCTTTAATCACTAGATTCATCAACATGTACAATGTCAAGAGAATATTCTAATTCTAAAGAAATTATTAAACTATATTTCACTATTCTAAATCTTGAGACATATAAAATTCATACCCATCTTTTATTTAATGCATTCTTTAATCATAAAATTAACTACACATGTTTCTATTATTTTTTGTATTTAATTACCTGCACAAGTTGTTATAATACTAAAACTAAATTCATAATTAATCAATATAAATTAATTATATTTACATATGCATTTTATTGGATTATCCTAGACTATCCTTAAAGAAAATTTATTTTCCTTTCTACCATTTTACAATATTATTCCTCAAAAAATTAGTATAATAGAAAACCATTATGATCTCATAAAGAGAAAACACACAATATTAGAATACACCAAGCTTCGTTTATACTTAGGGGCACTAAATCACCCTCAAGTGAAATAATGCCAATGTGAAGTGCTTTGTTAGAATTGGTCAACTCCATAATAGTTTCCTCAAAGAGAATGGTTCCTTTTTACAAGATCTTCCTAGGCAAGTCTCTTATGCTTTGGATGTCTACTTAATGTGCTCCATACATGGGAGATGATAACTTTAATAATCATTCAAAGGACAAATATCAATTATAACTAACTTTTATGACATTGACTTAATAAATCTCTCAAATAACAAGCTCAATTTCACTCCAACACAATTTAAATATCACAATACCCAAAAAGAAAAATAGATTTGTGTTCTATATTTATCCTCCACATAAATAATAGCAATATTTTTTTTTTTAATTTCAAAAAAGAGAGATTTTTATTCTATATTTATCTCCATAAAAACAATAATGAATTATTTTATTTCTTTGAATTACATATATAACACTTTAACATATATCTCCACAAACTCAAGAGTGGACCAAGGAGGAGGGGGTTTCTTCCCCTTTCATGGTAGGTGGAAGTGAAAAAAAAAATATGTACATGAAAATTAACTATGCAAGGACATTCTTTGGTCGAGGCGAGTGGGAGAAGAAATAGACATGACATTCGAAATTATAACATTTCGAAGGAGTAAAACTTAGGAACATATATATATTTATCGTAAAAATTTCAAAAACAAATAAATTATTTTTGATGCCATATAATTGCTGATTGGAGTAAAATGAAAACTATATCTTCTTGCAGAGAAAAGCAGGCCAATCGCAAATATATGGGACGAAGAGTTCGGAAACGCGCTTGGTCACGTTCTGGAATTTATCTCTGCGAATAAACTATGCTGCTGAAAATAAAAGTGCACATCTTTTTTAAAATAAGTCTCCCTGCCACGGAGAAACGACCCTTCCGTTTAAGTTTGGCTTTACAGGATGGAACAAAACTGCTATAATCCTTATATTTATTTTGGTACTCAGTTTCTCTTTGCCTTTGAATTAGAGATCCTACGTCCACGTTCAATTGTCGATGCACACAGTGGAGATTACAATTTACTTTTTCGTTCACAACTGAAAGAACGCCATTACTGTGTGGTGAAGCTTTTGGAGATGCTTCTAATTTAGCTGGAAGTTGTTTCGTTGAAGCTATAGCTATGGCTACGCCAAATATTGTTCTCCATGTCCTCCCCATTTCAGCTTCTATCTCTCCTTTTATAAATGAAGTGAACACGATATGAAAAACAAACTATCCTTTCCCCATATAAATGCAGTGAAATGCCATTGAAGAGTCGCGACCATACATTGTTTTGTTCTAATTATTCATCTGGAAACAAATAAAACATAAAACCAGTTTTAAACGAACAAGAACTGTATTTATTTAAACGCCCTTATAATGGTGGTGTCAATGCATCAATGCATCTTGACATTGATATATTATTTCGTCATTCAAAACTCACATTATGTTGACAGAATTGCCCTTATTACTGTACTAGATAAATTCGTTTATTTATGCAGTAGAGTAGAGTAGAGTAGAGTAAGCTAAGCATAAGAGCACATGCCGTAGGCGCAGTAAGAGCCCTTCTTGCAGGCGTTGCCGCACTTGCCGCAATTGAGTCGATCGTTGCCGATGTCTTTGCATTTCCCGTTACAGCAAACAGAACGGTATTTGCATTTATTCTTGCATGTACCGCAATTATTTGCATCGCTCATTACGTCGACACATTTCTTGGCACAGCAATTGGGACCCGCAGGCTTAAGGCCCTTGTTCAGACAAACATACGGATTGTAAGAGCAGTCCAGTGCTTTCGAATTCACAGTAGTTAACAGAAAGCGACTCTCACGACTGTTTCCCGCTGACACCAAAGCAGCCATTGCAGACAACAATAAAAGTATCGTCACAGCTGCCTTCAGAAAACCCATTTTTTCTGTTACTTAAAAAGTTGCTTTCGAATTACAACTTGGTGATCAATGGCAAAAACTGCAATGCAGATGCAGAAATTACCTTCGATGGTTTGTGCGAAGAATTTGTTTTGTCTTATAGGGAAGGATTGTAACGGCCTGGGACACGTGTGGCAGATACAGAGATATAACCGTCCCATGACGTGTGGCATAGAGCCGTCAGGCTCAGTGAATATTCCTTCAACCTTCAACAGATTCGAAAACATAGACGGGGTTCCTTCCTTGATACTTTTAGAAAATACTTTTTTTAAGTTTGTCGATGCCAAACGTGTCCAAATAGAGTCTTTTAAATAATATCTTGGTGGGATTTGAATTTCAATGTTGCAATCAATATATTTAAAAGAAAGTATTTTACTTTATTTATAATAGTCTTTATTTTAAGAGTTCTATGAGAAGATAGGTAATAATTATGAGCCTATTATAAAATATTATTTTACTCTATTTACAATAAGGTCTTTATTTTAAGAGTTTTATGAGAAGATAGGTAATAAATTATGAGACTATTAGTATAAAAAAATATTATAAATGGGTTATTATTGGAGTAAAATTGATAAAGATTCACATGATTTTATTCAAAAGTACACTATATGGGGAAAGTATGGTAATCTAAAACATGCATTTAACCACAAGCTTCATCCCTATACATCACCATGGCCATTTTCTACATGGGGGTTGAATTTGGTGGGTAATATTATCACAATCTCTAATGGGTAATATTACTGCAACCTCTTTAGAATGACATACTTGTGTGAAAAATTATTTAATGAAATGGGTAAAAGTAATACTATTGAAAAACACCACAACTATTGATATTTATAATTTAATAATTATTTTTAGATTTAGTTTCCCATATACCATTGTGATAAATAATGCCACATCATTTAAAAATTAAGAGATATGTTTTTAGATTGGTTTCATATACAAATAAAAAATTTCAATGAAATATTATCCACAAGGTAATTAATAAGTTAACGCTAGTAATAAATAATTAAACAAATATTAAGAAAGATGATCCAAAAAGTGGTACTAATTGGCATACATAGCTTGATCCTATAATATAGATATCTCATACTAGTAAATGCACACATAGTAGGTTTACACACTATTTAATTTATGATAGAGAGGCCATAATTCTTATTGAGCTTCATATTTTGTCATTAAATATTTCTCTTCATGAAATTATTAATGATTATACATATCAATAACACCATTTATAAGAGCTCTAGAACTTTGACAAGGATGCAAGTGAATGATTTAGATAATTAATGTATATATCATAAACACAATTAAAAATGACATGGAACAAAAGAATCATCTAGCAAGAATTTTAATTTGGGGATTTAGACCTTCATGTGAATTCAAATAATCTAAATGATAGAAAGGGGCTAAGAAGTAAAATTAACCTAATTGAGTTGGACTATTCATTATTAATTCTTAGTACAACCCTAGTGCATTTGGCTTGGAAAACTAATAAAAGATCTAATTAACATTATACACTTTAAATTACATTATTGTTTACTACCATGCATAAGGGGGGTTTCTATTCATTTAGTGACCATGCGATATACTATGATGCATTTTTGTACAATCATTACTATATGTTGTGCCCTCAGCACACACGCCCCATTCAGAACGGGGACCCTCTTTTCTTTCGCCTTGTCGGGTCCTTCGGAGCTGCCTCGTTTTGTGTGCCCCTCTTTTTTGACGTTCCGCATGGTTGATACTGCTCCAAGGTTACATCATAAAATCGACCATGCTTTCCCTTTCGGTTTTTGCTGCCCCTCGGGGCCTCGCGGGCTCCCTTCGGCATTTTGGCTCTAGACAGCCCTGGCCCCCTCGGGCCCGGGCCTTCAAGGTTCCCTTATCAGATTTCCCCTCTATGTTCGCCGCCCTTTACGGCGTTCCCCGGGCATCTTTCTGCCCTCCGGAGCCCGCCATGCCATCCTCCGTTCGGAATTCATCGGGGATTTCCCGGGCGGCCCCTGCTTCTCCAGGCTCCAGGCACCGGAAGTCTGCGTCCGGACTTCCGTCCTGGCATCGCTGTCTGCGACGGCGATCCTCCGGTGGCTTCCCGCCCCCCGGGCCCTGGGGTGTTCCTCGCCGCCGCCATCACCGTGCAAAGCGAAACCTTTCGGCGGCGAAACCTTGCCGGCCTCCCGCCACCCGGGCCCCGGGCTTACCTTCGCCATGGCCGTAAAACGTTGATAAAATGCTGCGGCGGTGATCGCCCCGCGTCCCTCCGGCCTCCAGGTCCTGGGATGAGGTTCGATGCCACTGTTCGAAATCATCGCAATTTCTCGCGGCGGCCATCGCCACGCGTCTTTCCGGCCTCCGGGTCCCGAGTCTCTCGCTGCCACCGCCGACCTAAATTTGAATTTCACCAACTTTCACGCGGTCGTACAAAGCATTTAATGCGGGCATTAATGGCGGATGGGGTATATAAGGCCCGGCCCGCCGAAGTCATTTTCATTGTTCAAATTGTCCGAGTTAAAGCGAGTTGCTGAGCCGATTATCTAGAGCCCATCGCCATCGAAAGCGTCACCACCGTTGCCATCAAATTCACCTCGTCGACCCCACCGGTGGATCCTACAACTTCCCGCTTAGCATTTTCGAGGTGGGTTTTTTTCGTTTGCCCTCCCGTCATTTTTGATCATTTTGGGGATTTAAAATGAATTGAACAAATAATTAAATTGGATAAAATTAAAGAACACCCTTTCGCACCTCAAACCCATGTTTTAGAAATTTCCTAAACCGATCGCGATGACCTTCCCTGTCGATCCGGGGCTCGCCCGTTGCGCGGCTGTTCTTCGCGCAGGGCGACCGACCCCCTCGGGCCCGGTCCCCTCTTTCGCCGTCCCATTCCAGCACGTGGCTGCATGCCGGTGGCTGTCCCCCTTGCCGGGCCCGGGTTGTCGGGCTTCCGTCCTCGAATTACTGTTGAATTTCGCGATCAAATCTAACAAAGCTGCACGGGCCCATCCATTGCCAGCCCGCCGGATCACGGGCTTCCTTTATTCGTATTACCGCCTCTGATTAGCCATGCCGAGACCCTCGGGCGGCCATCGGAGTTCGTCTACGGAACTCCGTGGCCCGTAGTCGTTCGTGAGCCGTCCGGTGTCCGGACCTTCCGAGACGGGGATCTCTTCACGCCGCCATCGCCCGATCCGGGCGGAACCTCACGGCAGCCTACTCCCCGCATCTTTCCAGTTGCTGGGTTCCGGACTCTCTGTCGTTGCCACCGTTCAAAGTCGACGCCAAATTCACACGGCGGCCGTCGCCTTGCGTCCTCCCGGGAGGCCGGACCCCTGGCGTTTCCTCGCCGTCGCCGCCCAACGATATACATATCTTTCGGGCGGCCATCATTCGCTGTCTTTTTGGCCGCCGGGTCCTGGAGTCCCCTTCGCCGCCGCCGTTCAAGCCATTGTAAAATATCTCGGCGGCGAACCCCTTGCGTCCTTCCGGCCTTTGGGCCCCGGGTTTCCGATTGCCACCTGGCCTAAATGTCATAACTTCCGTGTCGGCCATCTTTTTGCCCCCCGGACTCTGGCCTTCGGACTTACTCATCTGGACTTCCGTCCGCTGTTCGCCGTCTCCAACGGCCGCCCCTTAATGACTTCCCGGCCTGGAATCTCCGGAGCTCCTTAAATCAATCCAAACCAATTCAAATTGAGAATCTGACTTTGACCCACATTCTAAATCATGCCATTCTCCACCATGGGTCTCTTAAAACATCAAAATCTGACCAACGGGGGTCTCTGGGAACTTTCGGTCGTGTTTTCCCTCCCTGACAGCATTCCTGCCAGGGAAGTCCGGCCCTCCGGGCCCGGATTGTCCAAATGCCCTAAAATGAAATCGATATCATCTGAAGATTAAATTCATGATGTATTTGAATGGTTATTTAGATGATATGCTCACAATGCGGACTAACATTAACGTTACTAGTGTTTTGTTGTGCTGACTTCGCCCTTTGCTTACAGGATATATGGAATCGGCTGCATGAACTTTAGGGGCCTCCGCCGAAAAGGACAAGGGCAAGAAATTCGGAAGGGCCGCTCGTGGGAAGGAGGATAAAGATCAGATGAAGTTCCAATTCTAGGGTGAGCCGCTCCAGTCGAAGGTCTCGACTAACTGGAGAGAGATCTCAGACACCAATATCGGCCAGGTGGACATAGATGAGTTCACCTAGAGGGTCAAGGTCGACCCTAAAACAAAGAACGCCAGGTTGATACGCCAAAGTGGAATTGCCAAGGCTGCCAGCTTCCCTCCGTCTCTGATAGCACCTGAATTAGTAATGGCTTGCCGAGAAGCCTACCAAGCAGACACCAGAACGATCGTGGACAAGGAGGGGAACATCCTCGCCAACATGTCTCTAGAAGGAATCACTAAAATATTTCACATTCCTACATTCCCACATATGCAAGTCCCCACTTTGGAGCAGTGTCAGGCGGCATGGGATGCCAATCCATTGGGCTGCAAAAAGTCAATTAACATTTACTGGCTTAAGGAGAAACGAGGCAGCGCTGCAAAGGTTCCCTAGGAGCTGTTCCGCAGTGATTTTCAAGAAGATTATCACGACTTGGTGACTATGCTAAGCAGGGTCATGGGCCTCCCAGCAGCCGCCTACTTCCAAGAGTGGATGGCTTACTACATTGAACAGATCATACGAGGAAATGAGGACGTGAAAACTAAGATCTCATTCGACTGGGGGAGTATCATCAGCAACTACTTCCACGAGCAGTTTGTAAATGTCAAGAAAAGCTCAAAGTTCTACATGACCTCGTACCTGGTGTATTCCTTGGCAGGTCAGAGACAATATAGTGGGCTCTTTATGGCACCAGATCAGGATCACAAACGAGGGCTCAAGCCTTTTGACCGATACCCTCAACTACAGTACCGCCACTTCAAAAGGGAGTACTGCCGGTCAATGACGCCTTCATTGACCACATCATCAGATTAATAGCCGGGGACTTCGAGAGAAGGGTATCCCATAGCGCCAGGGCACTCCTGAGGGAATATGCCTCCTTATATATCCAGTTTCCCAAGTTCACTTACATCCATGCCCAGGGATTCACGAAACGGCCGAACAGGTTGCCCAGATACCCGAACGACCGGATCATTCTCCTAGAGCTTTCCCGGC
Source organism: Sequoia sempervirens (assembly GCA_007258455.2). Taxonomy (NCBI): domain Eukaryota; kingdom Viridiplantae; phylum Streptophyta; class Pinopsida; order Cupressales; family Cupressaceae; genus Sequoia; species Sequoia sempervirens. The sequence goes on along the minus strand of VDFB02105603.1, from coordinate 14,148 downwards.
AGCTCCAACATATTCAGACGGTCTTCGGCCAAAAGCATGTAGCAGGGATCCCCTATCCCATGACCCTCGGCCAAGGCGTATATCGACTGCAAACATCTCAATCCGCCGGCAACTCGAAAAAAGAACTTAAAGAATACAATTTTGAATGGTACACGGCTCGCCCACGAATGGACCCACACGGCCATGTCAGGAAGGCGCTAGGGCCGGCATACGCCCACAAGTACCATGTCGAATATTTCTGGGTGGATTGTAAAGATGATAAGGAGGTCCGCATGAGACACTACATGCGAATGACAGTGCAGTTTTTGAGGAGAGTGCAGCTGTTTCCGGTGCCAGACCAACTTGAGGAGGATGAGTCCACCCTTGTGCACCCGAGGTACCCTGCGGTTGCCGACCTGGCAATCCCCTCCATCGACTGGGATGAGCAAGAGGTCAAGGACCTGGATTCTATCATGCAGCTAATTATAGCTCACACTAAGGAGTGGGTCGACGGGCGGGTTGCTCAACTGAAGCGACAGGGGGTGACTTTAACATATGAGGCGCTCAAGAGCGAGCCAAGCGCCACGGAGGATGTTGCTGCCTCCCCATTAGCTGGTAAGACTTCCAAGTCTCCCCCCATCACCAGGTCCCAAAAAAGGAAGGAAACAGAAACAACACAGTCTGCGGACCCCACAGAACAAGCAACGAAGGACACGGGAGGCTCATCTCCCAAGAAGCTCAAGAGGATAGTGATAACAACAGAGGCGCAACCTCCCTTGCTCCTTCCTCCCCCGACTGGTGTGCTGCCCACCTCTCAGGCCGCAATCGCCTCATCTCCACAGGCGGTGGACATTTCTGTTCACCTTGCCTCTTCACCCCCGGCCGGGTCAATAATCAATATTGACTCCTCTAGCATGACCACTTCCCCTTCCTCTGCTGCTGCCATGTCACCCATTACCTCCCTGCCTCTGGCAACGATAGCATCACCGGTTCCCCTTTCCACTGTGCCCGAGGCCATTACACGGCACCTGCAGAGTCTTCCCCCCGAGCTCTCGCAACTCCTAATGGACCCCGCACTCCAGGAAGCCCTCGCCCAAGCCTCGTAATAGCTCAGCCTTCGCAACAGCTCAGCCTTCGCAACCGCCAACAGGTCCGCCGGCCATGGAGGCCACAATGCAGATTTCCAAAGAGTTGGAGGAGCTAGAACAAGAGGCTTCGAAGCCTATCGAAGAGGAGGCCGATGATTATTATGAGCAACCCGAATATGGGCACAGAACCATCGACAAGGTGGCCTACGAGGAAGAAGAGACAAACTCTTCTGAGGGCGGGGATGGAGAGGATGGCTCGGGTGCCAAGGAAATTATTCGGGTCTTCGATGAAGACGAGGAAGAAGAGTTGGCTCAGCAGCCAAAAGATGTTGGGGAGGAGACAGAATAGTCGCCACATGATGAAGAAGGACAGCCACAAGAAGAGCAACCTACAAAGGATATCATTGAGGCTGAGACCCACATTGTGAAGAGCCCCGAGGCCGAAGCTGTTGAAGAAAAGAAAGAAGAAGAGGTGGCAGGAGAAGAAGATCCCACCCAGATATTGACCACCAAGGCACCCGTTAAACGCCTCGTGTTTTATCAAGACTCTGACAAGGAGGAGGATGCTACCAAGGAAAAGGAAGAGCTTCAAAAGGAAAAGGAGGCAGAAGTCTTGCCTCTAACTGAAAAGGGTGAAGGCAGCCATGATGCACCCAAGGACAAGTCTGCCATGCCCGACTGGTTGGAAAAGCAGCTTGAAAAGACTACTCCTGTTCTGAGCAACCCGAGGTCGAGATTGGAAGCCATCTTGGCTCGATCCCTGACCATAACAAAGAAGGAGAAGAAGCCTAAGGTTCGTTCCAAGATAACCATGGACGCTTCTGGCTCCCGGGTAGCACAAATAGCAACGCCAACTGTTGACCAGGCCGGAGTTAGCTATAATATCTCTACAATTGACCTAGGGACGGCAACCAGGGAGCAGAAGGTCGAACATCTGGAGGAATCAGTGGCCACGGTAGTGCATTTGATCAAACAAGACAAGGTCACCAAGGACGAGCTTAAGGCACAGGTTGCTGCCCTGACCGACTATATCCAGTAGTGGTCCTTAGTAGACGACTTGCCCACTACCTCTATAGCTGCACCGCATCTACTCTCCAAGGAGTAGATAGATAAGCTAGAAAGGAGGAAGAACTTGGAGAGGACCACTGAGGATTGGTTCCAACAGGTCATAAACATTGGAAACAAGGGGATCAGCTTGGCTGTGCAGATAGCCAACAAGTTCCTGGACCTGGTCCAATCCCTGGAGGGCACGAAGAAACTCTGCACCAACTTCCCTACGATCTATGACTCCACCTTCCCAAAGGTTGAAGCCATCCTTCAAATGCCAGAAAGCATGTGGGAAGAAAAGTTAGAGCTGAAAAAAGAGGATCACTGGTTGGTGGACGTGTGGCGTAGAGACCTCATCAACCGGAAGGAAAGGATGGAGCAAATCCGGAACAAAGTGGATCTAGATATCGAATGGATTAAAGAAATTCGGGCGGAATGCACCTAATATCTTGAGCTGATGATGGGCCATGATATGCCCACGGTACAATTGGACGCTGAAAAGATCAAGCCATACTTTGAGGAAAAGATGAAGGACAGGACAGCCGGGGATATCACAACGGACTTCCTGAGTTTCACTGCCCGTGCCTTCGATCGATCAGAACTATTCAGAGACCAAGGCTCAAAGTATGACGAGGATTGGGAGTGGTTGGAAGAGAATGCCAAAGAATGGAGCTACCAGGCGTTGAGATGCGAGGTCCTCGAGGTAGACAAGCTCCAGGGCGTCATCCTCAAGTACATAGAGCATGCAGGCTCCGAAGAGCGGGAAGACATCCCAGCCAAGAAAGAAGACCTCCCAGAAGAGTAGCTACAGCCAAAAAAACAACAATTAGCTACAGGACAAAAAAGAAATAGTGTCATCCACTAGATGACGAAATAGGGAAATGACAAAGAATGTTTTAAAATTGTAAATCTATTTGGGGGTAGGTGAAACCCTATTTTGTGATAAATCTTGGCCACACAATTGTAATGAATCTTGGCCATTCATTTGACTTTTGGGAAACTATAAATAAAACACTCCTCTCATTTTCAAAGGAGAGAGTTGAGTTGTTGTAAAGACATGCTGCAGAAATTTATAAGAAATAGCATTGACTTGGTGCATTTCCTTGTTTTCTCTCATGTCATTTGATTCACTTCTCCAATATTAGATGTTTAGCTTAGATCTCTTTGCTGTTTAGTTAGCTGTTCATATTATTTGGGTAAATCTTAGGAATGCTGTTTGGTGTTTATGAAAATTCCTGCACTGTTGATGATCCCTTAGTCCATACTTTTTGTTGTTTGCTGAAGGTAGATAGCTGTGCAAAGTTAGCCTAGACTTGATTAAAGCTGCCCCAAAAACTTATCTTTGGTTCATGCATGTATGTGGTGGATGAAGGATAAAAATCTGCAGCCCTTAGAAGATAGCACAATTTCTATGATACTGTGAAATCCCTGGTTAAGTGGGATATTGTTTTAAGGAATTGTCCATTGCAGGAACTCCATTGTCACTATCCATTGCAAGTTTCAGACTTATGAACTTTTCTTCCCCTTTGCCCTTTTTCCACTTTTTTAAGAAGCTGAACAATACCAAGGTTCATTGCACATTATAAAGCCAAATCTAACAACCAGATAGAGTTTGAGATTGCGGTTTGAACCTACAACCAACACATAACTGCTTTCATGCTAAAAACTCATTTTCAAAGATCCAACTTCATGCTTCGCATCCACACTTTGTATTTCTGTATGACCGCCTTGTGATTCCAGCAAATCACATCAAACTACTGAGGTATCTAAGCACTATCATGACCTGACATCCGAGAGACCTTGGGATAGTGTTCTGCAACTCGATTGTGGAAGATTGTCTTTCAAGAGAGGTAATGCACCTGTGCATTGCCTGTGTTGAAAAGTGCATAAAAAACACATCAACACTATACATGCTAGCATGATTATATGCTATGATCTTGAATTAAAAATAAATAAATAAATAAAATTCGAAGACATGATGCATACATATGCTCATTAGTGGCTATAAATTATGCAACAAGAACTCATCGGTCAAATTAAAATATGGAAAAATGGTATTCGTAGATGAAGAGAGTTGGATACGAAGGGTGACTGTACCAATAGATTCAGTGCAGTTCAAATGCTCAGAAAATGCCATCTTGATATAATCAAGGAACATTCACACACAAGAAAAAGTTAGTTGTTGCGTTTATGTGTTTGTACAATGAAAAAAGAGTTTGGCTGAACAATGATCATAGGATCTAGCCCTAATTGCTCTTGGAAACCCATTCTTTAATTATGTTTTTCCTTTGCTATTAGGTCGAGTGAAGTTTTATCTAAAGTTTTTTTTTCAAAAAAAATTTCTCTAAAGAAGCCATAAGTAGATGTAAGAAAGGTGTGCTTATAAGAAACAAAAGGTGAAGGGAAAGAAAAACCAATCTACTTTAGTTTATAAGTTTGATTTCATGAACTCATTTTAACCTCTCTTTTTAGTTTATGTATTTGAATAACGAAAAGGAAGGTTGGGTGAACAATGATCCTAGGCTCATTCTATAACTATGTTTATTCTTTGCTATTAGGTTGAGCAAGGTTTTAGCTTCTTTTTTTTCTTTTTTTCTAAAAATCTTCTCTAATGAAGCCAAAAGTAGATGTAAAAAAGGTGTGCTTATAAAAAACCAAAGGTAAAAAAAAAAGAAAAACCAATCTACTTCAGTTTATAAGTTTTATTTCATGAACTATTTTAGACCTCTCTTTTTAGATTTGCTAAATCCAAGGTAAAGATACTTTCCTAGCAATCTTGATCAGTCATCAAATGCAATTATTAGTTGGTATTCCTATCTTTAATGTTTTTATATTTTAAAAAATGAATCAAATTTTGATGCAACCAAAAATATTGTTAAGGATTTATTTTTATAATTATATTTGTTTCTTTGTCATCCATTGAGTGATGAGCTACTTTTTCTATCGTATATATTCTATTTTACAAAGTGCAAAGTCATTCTAGTGTGTTTTCAAATTAGTGAAAAACTATTTGAGCTTTTTGAATTAATGTTTTGGGTCACATTCCATGATTCATTATTAGAGGAAAAATATTAAAAATTGTTCCTCTTTTTGAGAATGGCTTGTAGTCTGTGATATGAAATGTTGATTAAACAATAATCTACATTTAATCTACTGATTTTGCTACTAGCATGCAAAATTTTATTGTGAATGTCAACAACTTTGCAAAGGTTAGTGAGAGTATGCTCTTTGGATGGCGAACTTATTTTTTTCATCCTAGATGACTCAAGTTTTTAAATATAATGCAAAGAGAAAATAGTAGGATCTTGAATGAATTTTTGACAAATGAAGTGGAATCGTTTGCTTCTTGCCTTCAAAAGGTTACCACTTTGGTTTAGATGCAAGCAATTTATCACTAGTTTAAACTTTTCCTAAATGCCAAAATTTTAATCACTCTTTCTGACATTAGAAATTTTCTTCAATGGACAACAAAGGCCCCGAGTTTCAATCCTGATAGTGATACATATTCAGAATGTAAAGTCCCAATAGCTTGGAAATTTACACAAAAGCTAATCAATAAGGAATCAATATTTTTTTCTTTGAAATACACATAAGACTTATGCAACGTTATATAATTTTTAAAGATAAAATGTCTCAAGAAAATGATGGGACAAATCCTTAGTTAAAACTTAAAATGCATTATGGACTTCGTAATGGAGAAAGCAATGTTTGGTTGCTCTAAGGAAAAATACTATTATCAACTTGAGATGGAATCATCAAGAGTTTGTTAGATCACCCATCCCATGATTATTCTATATATAGGAAAATAATCAAAACTGATTTTGTGTGAGTGTCCTCCCATCTACCAGACTTCCAAAAAATGCTCCAAGATAGGCTACTCAAGCACTATGCAATAACCTTAATGTAGGACAATTGATTAGAAAAAAATGGACCCTTTGCTTGACATGGGATTAATTCATGATAAATTGGACTTAATGAGGTCTTGACTCAGGTGTTGTGAGGCATTTTATGCATCCACACTAGGTCTTGGACCCTTATAAGTTGAATAACATGCTTTTAATGACGTCTTGTAAAGTGTTGTAAAATGCTTTCACGCTTTTCTAGACTTAATAAACTCATTTCTCCCTAATTCAACATTATAAAATGTATTTAAATACATCCTTACATCAATCTAGAAGGTTTCTAAAATAAAATTAATGTTAAACTAGTGTTTTAATGTGTCTTGCACATTCACATTGATTTTTGTGCCTTCCTAGGCTATGTGGACCTCATTTTAGTGTTGTAAAGTGTATCAAATCACACTTTCACATTGATTTATGTGTCCCAAGCCCTATTGGACATTCACATCATCACTAATAGACCCCTCTTAACCCAAATTGTTCATCTTGAGGCTTCAATTGATCAAAAACTTGACAAAGTTGCAATTTAAACCTTATTTCCTTATCTCCTAGCTTCTCAGCTGTCGAAATGGCCATTGTGGGACCCATTCGCCATGCATGGTGAATCAGTTCCATCTAGGTGGGACCCATTCACCATGTGTGGTGAATGAGTCCTATCTGGCCCCATTTTGACCTTTGAGCAGGAAAAAGTGAAATTTAAAGTTTAATTTCACTACATGTTGGCCTGTGATGAGGTATAATCGGGATACTAAGGCACAATTGTTTATAAATAAGTGTTTTTATCCTCATTTTATATGGAACAACTCATTTTTACATCTCTCATCATTAATTCATCATCTATCTTCTCATCCAAGTCAAGCAAGTTAGGGTTTCTTCATTAGAAGTCATCAAGTTAGCTTTCTAAAGCATTCAAGGGATGAATCTTTAGGTATTGTTGCAGAATTTCAAGATCAATCATCATGGAAAGGTAATCAATTCCATTGTTGCATGTTTCATTCCTTTATTTCATCATTTTGGTTTAATTACCTAAAAGGGGTTTGACCAAGGCAAACCCCCATGCCCTAACCCTCAACATTTCTTCTTCTCCTCTTGTGTGTTTGAAGATTTAGTTCTCTTGGAAGCTTGGAAATCATTGAAGATCAAGTTGCAAAGTCATTCAAGTCATCTCTTCATTATTCAAGTCAAAATATCAACAAAAAGACATTTTCAGACCCGAATCTGACAATTTCAGAAGTAGACACCTGTACAACATCAAAGTGTAGATTAGAAGCTTCAGAATCCACCTTTGAAAATTCAGAATTTCAAAAGTGGACTCATTCACCACGGGTGGTGAATGAGTCCCACCACAGGGCCAATTTTGAGTTTTTTGCATTTTTGAGTACCCTTTTGTCAAAAATGGGTTATGGTATAGTTTGGCAAAACTGGGACTGACCCAGAATGGCGAATGAGTCCCTCAAGGCTTGAAAATTAGCATCAAAAGTGTTTGAAAAGAAATTTCCAGTCTCCTTCAAATTTCTATGTGCACACTTCAAGTTTCATCCATTTCTATTTAGCTTTACATTTGTTTTTATTTCATTGTTATATTACACAATGTGTTTTCAAAAAAATTGTTTTCCTTTAGTTTCTATTCATTAATCAATCAATCTTGTTGATTTCTTGCATTCAAGCATTATATCTAGGCATATTGCATCCTTATTCTGTCCATATTGCATTGAATTTGAATTTAACATAAGCATCTTTGGCCCATCTTTCTCCTTCTAGGTGAAAAACCCTAGGAGAGCTAGAAAGCAAGTGGATGCCAAAAATCTATGCTACATCTACCTATAGGCAGATAATAAAAACTGATTCTATGTGAGTGTCCTCCCATCTACCAGACTTTTTTACGATACATTTCTCTATCATTGCTATCTTGGTTGTCCGTGGAGGTGGATACACTGAAACAGGGGTCTGACTGAGGCAGACCCCTATATAGCCCCCAAAAAATTTCCCTCTTTCTTGTGTGTAGGTGAACGTGCATTTGGAGCTAGCTAGAAAACTGACATCTTTGTGATATTATCTTTGTCACCTTAGCCTTCATATATTTACTTCATCATATTTATTTGTATCTTTCCTACTTCATAGTTCTATTTTGTTCCCTTAGAAGTGACTAGCTAGGCTGTCAGCTTGTTTTCTGGTGGTTCATACTATGTTTTTTGTCCTCTAGTTGTATGGATGCCAGTGCAACAAGCTGTCATCCCGGTACCGCACTTCCATCCTTGAGCAAAGAGCTACCCGAGGTACAGTGTTGAACCTGAAAACCAACTCGCCTAGCCCTAGTGTAGATTTCAGGTCTAAAGAGTGGTTGCAGGGCCTTATAGTCCTCATCATTCTCGTCCCTTGTTTGAAACATTCCTTTAGAGTGAGGTAAGTTAGGGTAGCCTTTTTCTCTTGGCTCTCCTTGACCTAGGGCCTTGACGTGGTTGGTCCCCCTCTCTTACATTTTTGGTGAACCCGATGTGAACCTGCGTCTATTCATTTGTCAGTGTTGAAAATTTTCCCTTGTACCTTGTGATTGTCGTGTCCCTAAGTGTTGTGAAGTTTTATGAGCATCACAACCTAGTCCATGACCTCTAGGTACGTTGTTAAGAGAAGTGTGCAACACCTTCCGATGGATAAGACGAAGGTCACCTCTAGTTTCTCTACGAGTCTTTTCTCTAGAGTTGTGATGGGTCTTTCAACTCAGGAGTAGTTGTTGAGGGGTGAGGTGGGATTCTTTGATGAGAATGATCACGTCCCCACTCCTACATCTCCCACACCATCATCAATAGACAAGCATGAGGCTATTCATATTCCTTCAAAATATGTCTCTAGGTCATCCCACAATAATGGGTTACACTTTTTAGCCAAACTTGACATTGAAATCAACATTTTCAGAGAAAACTTCACTTTCTGACACTTACAGTAGGTAAACTATTAGGAATTTGAAAATGATGTAAACTAGTGATTTGTGAGATTTTGTCTATAGATTTTAAATGTATTTTTTTTTTTAAATTGAAATTAAATTGTAATTTTTTTGCGTCTCCTTTGATAACTAGTTTTTAATAGTAAACAACATTTTTAAAAAGTGGTGTGTACTTCGGCTCACATAACTTTTTTCTACAAAGGATAAAATTATAATTCTTTTGAATTTAGGTTGGTAACACAAGTATCTAGTTCTTTCATTTTGTTTCATAGCATTTTGTTGAATATTTTTCTTTTAATTAAGTGTTGAAGTCAAAACATTTATAATTTATACATAGGTGCACTTCGGCTTGCATAACTTTTTTGGTATGTATTGAAATTCAATTTTTCTTTTTTTGTTAGAATGAGGACATCAATACCTAGTGGATATATATTTTTCAAATTTTTGCCTCAAATTTACTATTTTTCACAATGATTTTTCATCGAACTTGACATTGGTGAAAAACCTATGTACAGTAAAACTAAAAAATAAAATATAAAATAAAAACAAAATATATTAAATTTATAGTTGTTGGAAAGCACGTTTCAATCACTACAATCATCCAACTTGGTTTATCAATTTGACTCCATTTGCACCTCCTTCCCAAGCTTCGATAGTAAAAAAAATGCATAAATTTTGAAATGGTGGAGGGGAAGGTGAAAAAAGGGGGTTCATTCGAACCCCCCTTATATGGTGCAAAAGGGGGTTCATTAGAAGGGAGGGGTTCAGAAGGGGAGGGTTCATTAGAAGGGGTTCATTAGAGGGGTGGTCATTCGAACCCCCTTCATTAAAAGGGGTAAACCATTTTAATTTTTTTTATGACCATTTCTAATTTTTCTTCGTTCAAAAAATTGTAACCCACTATTGTGGGTTTACCCCTCTTCCCTTAGCAAAAGGTTGGGTGAATTCGAGAACCACTTGGAAAGAAACCCGAAGTTGGCTAGGGCTGCTTGAGTTCTCAACAAATTAAAGTATATGGTGGGAAAAGACCGAACATGCATAGAACTCCTAGCTAGCCTCTCCAATCTGACTGAAGTGTGTGCCCTTTTGAATAATGTTAATGTTATAAAAGGGACCACTTTCAAAGAACATGAGAGATAGTTAGGAGTGTCGATGCCTCCCACATCTGTTTACGTGGTTGACGCGGTCCCTTTGATCAACATCCCTTCTTCCTTTGAAAGCTTTGAAACTATCAAAGTCAACAGGGTCCCTCTAGGCTTCAGCTTCACCCCTCCTGTCACCTCTAGCAGTGAAGGTTTTGGCAGGATGAGTGGTGGAGGATTTGGTAGTGGCAGTGGCTTCGGTAGCAAGGTTGGTGCTGGTAGAAGTGGTTTCGGTAGAGGTAATGGTGGTGGCTTTAGAAGCGGAGGTGGCTTTGGTGGCAGTTTTAGAGGAGGTCCCACTAGTCCTATGTCATCCAATGACCCTATTCTAAATACTCTCCTTCAGAATATGGGTAAGATGCAGATCCAATTGATGAATCTCTCCCAAGCCTCTGCCTAGCCTATATTCCAACCCTTTTTCCAACATAGCCCACTATCGGTAGCAATTCTCAATACTCCCTTCCCATAGGGAATGGAGATCCTTAAATTTGAGAAGTATGGTGGTAAAGGGGACCCACAAACACATGTTTCCACCTTTAATGCCCTGTGTAGAGATTTATTTCATCATGATGCATTGATGGAAAAACTATTCCCTCCGTCTCTCAAGGATACAGTGCTTGAATGGTACTGTTCCTTGCCTGATAATTCCATTTTCTCATTCAATCAACTAGTGAACCAGTTTTCCAATAGTTTCAAGCCAACATCGGACTGAAGATGACCTTTTCGGATCTTGTCAAGTGCAAACAGAGAGTTAATGAAAAGATTACTGACTTCATCGCATGGTATCAAGCACTTTTCTCACAAATCTCCTACCCATTGCTCGATTATGATGTGTAGAAGGTATTCATAGGGAACTTACAAAGGCATTGGCAAGAGAAGTTTTCCCTTATGAAGTATCCTTCTTTCACGCATTTGTGTGTAGCACTACGGGAGTATCAAAAAAATGTAGTTCAATTCGGGGGATCCTCCTTGTGCTCTCATTCAGAAGGAAAGTCTATTGTATCGATCTTTGGGAAAGGTAAGGCTATTGCGAATGTAGTAGCTGCCATGACTGATAACGACCTTAGGTGCAATAAAAAGTTCACAAAGTTAGCAAAATCATATTCTTCCATCTTGCAAAAGCTACTGAAGGATAATATCATAACTTTAGAGAACCCTAAGCCTCTTAAAGAACCTTTCCCTAGTTGGTACGATCATAATACCTACTATCAATACCATCAAGTCAATGAACATGATACCAAACATTGTATGCATCTGTGTCATGAGATACAGGATCGCATCGAGGATGGTACTGTTAGTCTCAATGGAAGTAAACAAAATACGAATAAATTAGTGGCGAAGCGAACAGTGAATTGTAGATATATGCGGACCTGTTTCTGTCACATTTTTCCAACATGATTGTCAATCCCTCCAATTCTATCACTCAACCCAAGGCCTAGGTCAACATGGTCACGGTTACTCCTACTAAGCAGCCTATGACCGGTTCACCAGATGTGACATTCACTTCGCAGGATGTGCTTGTGAACAACAAACCTTCTCCTCTTTCCCACTCGTCTCAATAGAAATGTTGTGACAGGAGTCCTAGTGGACCTCGCGAGCCGTGTGAATGTCATTACAAAAGAAACATTGTTGTTGAATTCGTTGCATAGAGAGGAGTACGAAGAAACAAAATCTACCATCCGTACACATGATGATCTTTGTCTAAAGTCGAATGACTCAATAACTCTGTCTGTCCTAGTAGGACCTAGGGTTGTAGACACAGTCTTTGATGTTATTCCAGAGTTAGATCTATTCAAGATGAAGTTAGGCATACCTTGGCTAGCTTCCATGAATGGAATCACCTCCGTTATTCACAAATGTTTAAAAATCTCTCATGAAGGTACTATGCACGTAGTGCATGACACTGGATACTAGCCTCTGGTAGCCCGTGGGAGATATTCATTAGACCACTTTTGGCCCACCCCGGTTGGTCTGCTTCCTCCAAGAGCGGAACTACTTTACAAAAATTATGTAAAGTATAAGACTGGGGGTAAGGGATAGCTAAAACTGACCCTTCCTATAGCGCAACAGCTAGCTTCCTCCTCTTCTTGAAAGGGAAAAGAGAAGCTATCCCATCCTCGTGATGGCTCTCATCCTCTTTCTAGAGAAGAGTTTTGGATGAATATTTTTGGATTTTATCCACTGAGTTCAATGATAGCTCCTTGGTGTAGACCTAAGATTGGGATATTGGACCTCCCTACTAAACCATGTGGACCTTGATACTACTTGTATTGTACAGGAAAAGGCCCTTGTGGGGAATCTTCTATGTCTTGGCCTTCGCGGCTTGCTACCGCTTCTGCTCCCAAGGTAGTAAATGGGAAGAGGCCCGCTGTTGAGGCACTAAAGCCAAGTCCCCCTGTTGTCTCTCAACCTACTCCTCCTACTCCCATTTAGGAGTCTGTTCCTTTGTCGAGAATAGCTGTAGTGGACACTCCCATGGCTGAGCAAGAGCCTCATGTTCATTCCTAGCCTTCGGTTCCTAGCTCGAAGAGTTGTAGGAATCGCCTTGCACGCAAGCACAAGCGTCGGTGAAAGGTTCTCGCAGCTGAGCAGACTGCTTTGTAGAAGAAGGACGAGGAGAATACCACCCTTGTGTTAGGGCCTCTTGTTGTGTCTTCCCCTCTCCTCTCCTTTGCTCTCGTTCAGCCTAATTCAGTCTTGCCTCTGACTCCCACTGTGAGCATGCTTGACCCAAAAAGGTTTCAGGTGTTCATCGCTCCTTCGGTAGAACCACCCTTGCTGATGTCCCTTTTGGATGTCCCTCATTTTCCAAAGTCCGTGAATATGCCGAATACTTCAGTGGTATCTGTTGTGGCTTTCTCCTCTTCCTCTTCCTCTACGCCTCTCGCCTCGTCTGTGGGGAGTTCACATCCCTTGATGAGGCCAAAGGTAAAGGATTTCCCCTCCAATAATGGAGGGCGTAAGAGGATCCCACCTTCTCTGAAAGGTGGTCCTGTGTTAGCTTGTTCTATCTTAGTGACGAAACAAGCCTCGGTTTCCCTTGAGATCATCACCGCTCCCGAGTTTTTCGAAGAGCCTAGCGGTGAATCTCGGATGTAGTCCTCTTCATTTTTTGAGGTGAAATATGGCACTCCTGTAAAGTGCATGTTTAACTCTTTGGATGAAGTTTTGACCTTGTGAACAATCTTCACAAAGTCACCGACCTTAGCTCCACAAGAGCTTAGTGGAGGGGACCTTACAAGGTCCTCTTCTTTAGCCCTTGTTGCGGGAGGGTCGAAAGCACCTCACCCTTGTTGGTGCTTGGATACAAGAGTGATTTTCATGTTGTAAACCTTCTTCTATCTATTTCATCATTCTTCCTTGTTTGTGACTTGATTTTTGGAAAATTAGGGACAATGCAAAGCACTGGGGGCATTTAGACTTCCCTTCCATGTTGACCCAATTTTTTATTTTTACTTTGTCTTCTCGTGTATTCTTCACATGGTCTAATATAGTAGGGAGTCGATGATAGTTCATTTTATATACTATTATTATACTTATATATATTTATGAGTAGTTTTGACCCCGAAATATCAGGCTACCCCTGTACCCTTTGTGTTTATCTATTTTTTCTCTTTTCATTTTCTTTCTCTCTTCTTTTCTTGATTTGTCCCTCTCATGTGTGACAATGCCATTTCTATAACACTTTGATTTTCAAAAAATACATTCGTTGCCAACAAATCTTTTCTCGAGAATCTTCGCAATTTTTTTTTTCAAAGAATCACATTCTCAACTTGAAACCCTAACCTAACATGTTTCCTTCATCATGGGTTTGTAAAGAAAGAACTTTAAACCTTTCCTTCAAGGTGGGAGCAACTCCGATCTTCCCCTCGCAAGGGAGCATTTTCTTCCTTTCAAATTCCTTGATGAAGTGAACATCTTTCGAAAGGATTCCTTGATGATGAATCGATTTGAGAAAAAATATCCTTTTTGTACTTTCAAATAGCACGTCCCTTGAGTGGACCCCTTTCTTCACGTAGGGTTCCCAAGGGACCCCTTTGAAAGCTTTCCAA
>VDFB02105602.1:0-20208 GCA_007258455.2 Sequoia sempervirens | reverse complement strand
CAATGAGCTATACCTACAGTTCATCAAGGTTAAGAGAGAGGTTAACGAACCGATAGCCAGTTTCAATAATAGGTTCCACCGTGCATTCACTAGATTACAAGACCCATATGTTTTGGATGATGGTACTGCCCTGGGAGTATATTATGAAGCTCTGGATAGCCTAATAGCGACCTTTTTGAAATGGAGACCTAACCCTCCAGGTACCCTGACTAATGCTTATACAGAGGCTGTCAAGCTTAGTACAGATCTGAGACAACACCTGACTGGGCCATTACCTTCTCTGGGACTAGTTGCACATCCCAACCAGATTCAGGCAGTAAATCAGGCCCTCACCAATCATACCCCAATTATGAACCCAGTTCCCTAATTACCTATGGTACCACACCCTGGTCACCCCATGAACCAGATCTCTCCTATGACAAACTTCCCTCAACAACAAGTTAACCAACCCATGTATCAGCCATTACCAGACAGCTTCCCCGCTTATCCGGCACTCGAGGTGTTGTGATCAGCCTTTGATCCGGCCATACTGCCTATTCCCCTCGAGTAACTCCATAAACCGCATCCCCTACCAAGATCCCAATAGGAGAGGATTGATGAAATGGCTGAACAAATAAAGAAGTTAAATCTGGAAGTGACTTACCTGAGAAATCAGAATAGTCAGTTGCAAGCTGCTCAGAAGGGAATGCAATCTAATCCGAACAGGGAGTTTTCACAAGGACAGAACTTCGACAAGGGACAGCGTAATGACAGAGGGTTCTACAATGACAGGGAATATAACCAGGATAGGGGTTACAACAATGATAGAGGTTTCAATAATGAAAGGAGGCAGAATTTTGACAGAGGCCACGGAAGTGGATCAGGATTTGATAAAAGGCCACCACAAGGATAGGAACAAAACTTGGAATATTGTGGCCCAATAATGGGGAGTTCCCAATTCCATTGATCACCTACCTAATAAAATTCGTTAATCACCAGAACCAACCACCAAGATAAGCCTCCTACTGGAGTATATCTGGCAGAAGCAGCCTTATCAGGGTGGTGCAGACTCCATAAGACAAGCCAGCATTCAGAATTGGAATGTCCAGAATTCCAAACTGTTACTTCTATTTTTCAGTATGAGGTAGAGAACAATGTGAATGCACAAGAGATTGTCCCCTCTAACTCCTATGATTATCCTGTGTTGGTATTGAATCATGCTCCTTTTCCAGCCAGCCAAGAAAATGTACCAGAAGAACCCGATTCCCATGAAGATGAAATAGACCAGATTTGTAATGGAGATGAGGTTGCTCGGCTATTCAACGAAGAAATAAATGATAATGGCCCCCTTGATCAGGAGGAAGCTCATGTTAAAGAAGTACAGATGTTTCAGAGACAGGGATTGAGGAATATGTCTCATAGACGCCCACAGCCTGGGGGACCATTCACCACCTCCATTCCTCCCAACAACTTCAGTACCGAATCCTAATGTTAGCAACAACTGCCTTATCCATCGCTTCCAAGTAGTACCTTCAAAGACAGACAAGCTCAGCCGAATCCACAAAAGGAAAAGATTGTTCAGGCTGGCAAGGATAAGGTGGAGGAATCACGTAAGGAAGTCTCTACTGATATGAGTGAGGAGCAGATGGCTTTATACATTGCAGAGGAATTCAAGAAACTAAAGGTAAATATTTCTGCATTTGAGTTATTAAGATTTCCTGCAATTAGGAAGGTCAAGCCTTTTAGGTAATTTATGATGCAAATTCAAAGCTATTGGATAAGCCTTCTAGTGAATATGTCTACCACTTCCAGTTTTCAGTTTGTGAACACACAAAATCAGACCCAAAATCGGATCAACCCACCTCCTGGAGATAAGGAAAAAGAAAATGATAGAACTCAAGTGGCCCAGGTAGATACCCAGCCCACTTTGTTTCAAGGTAAAACAGAAACCCCTTCATTTCTGATCTCAGTCTGAATCTTTGGTAAGAACCTTCACAATTGTCTGTTAGATTCTGGTGCTTCCACCAATGTGATGCCTCTCAGAGTTTGCAGAGCTCTGGGAATAACACCTGCTGATTCCCAGAAGAAGGTCACTCAGTTGGACAGAACTGAAGTGAGTGTGGTAGGAGAACTTAACATGATCCAGATGCAGATAGCCTCTGACCCAAGGATCCAACAGGTCATCAACATTCAGGTGGCTGACATTCCTGATGCATACGGTTTGATTTTAGGAAGGGATTTTATGAGGGCCCTGAATGGGTATGTGTCCACTGATCACTCTCACATGTGGCTTCCATGGAAGGGGGTACCTAATCAGATCAGAATTGAGAGGGAGCCTAGAATGAAGTATATGATAATGGAATACCAAAAGACTCTGGCCAGAAATTCCGAATGAGGTCAATGGGAAACTACCCGCCGGCTCAACAGAAGAACTTATTACAGAGAGGTGTTTGATGTTATTACGATGCCAACATGTTGGACAGTATTCAGCTATAATCGAGACTGGATGCACTAGTTGAAGAGGAAGCACCTGAAGACAAACAGATCAGCTTATTGGACGATTTCTAGGAATTCATTAGGCAATGTATGGAGAACCAGACTCACCTGGGAAAGAGGACAAGCTTTAAGGAGTTACTCTTACCAAATTGGTGTAGAGTCCACAATGCTTCTCATTCAGAGTTGGAGTGTTGTCTCAGGTTTTACAAAGCAGCAAAACAAGTACAAATGCATGAACGTTTCGTGCTGTTAAGGCGTATGGGAGGTAATGTCCAAGAAGAGTGCGGAAAGCTTTAATCTCATGATGACCGAGAGTGTTTCAACACTAATAAAACCAAAAAGATGAATGAAGAAAATACCACCGCAGCACGTCGGACTCTCAAATTCGATGGATCCAAATCCAAGCATGGAGCTGGGGCAGGGTTTGAGCTGATCAGTCCGAAAGGTAAAAATTTCTTTGCAGCTCATAGGCTCCAATTTCATTGCACCAATTATGTGGCTGAGTATGAAGCATTAATTCATGGACTCCTTATGGCACTCAAGAAAAAGGTCAGGGTTCTGCAAGTTTTTGGAGATTCAGAATTAGTAGTAAAACAAGTAAGGAAGCAGTATGCGTGTCACAATAGGAGAATGACCAACTACAGGCACCGAGTGTGGGACCTCATTGAGGGATTTGACGCTTTTAATATCCAACTGATCCCACGGAAAAAGAATCAAACTGCTAATTCTCTGGCCCAAGTAGCCAACACTCTGCAGCCTCTGTCTCTGTCAGGATTGAAAAAGTTTACTGTTGAATTAACTCCTGTGCCATCGGTTCCTGACAATGTGACTAATTTTTAGGTGTTTGAGGATGATAAACATATCCTGGACTTTATCACAAACACAGATGTCTTTGCTTCATAGATCATTGATGAAACAGAGCCTCAAGAAGCAGAATTGGATCTAGAGGGTGTGTTGAATTTGAAGTCCAATACTATTCCAAGGGGAATGGTACAGTTAGAGAGAATTTTCAATATGGACAAAATCAGAGATCAAGAACAAGAGACAAAGAAAGAATCTATTAGTGGACAGTGTGACACTCACAATGTGGGTACTGAAGATAATGTAAAGAATATTTTCATTGGTAAGGTCTGTACTCCTGAAGAAAGACAGGGAATAATCAGAGCCCTATACGATTTTCTAGATATAGTGGCATGGGGTTATGAAGACTTGAAGACTTATGATACATCCATCATAACTCATATTATACCTCTGAAGCCAGGCGCCAAACCTTTCAGACAGAGGCAGAGACCTATTAATGCACTGTTGGAACCACTCATACAGAAGGAAGTTCAGAAGTTGCTGTCTGCCAGGATCATATTTCCTGTCAGGCATTCAACTTGGGTGGCCAATCTAGTTCCGGTAAGAAAGAAGAACGGTGAAATTAGGCTCTGTGTGGACTTCAGAAATTTGAACAAATCATCAAAAAAGGATAACTACCCAGTTCCCTCTTTGGATGAAGTGCTACAAGTGGTCAATGGATCGCAGATGATGTCCTTTCTAGATGGGTATTCAGGGTATAATCAAGTGATGGTCCAGTATGAGGACAGACATAAGACCGCTTTTACAACTAAGTGGGGAACCTTCGCTTACAGGAGGATGTCATTTGGGCTTATTAATGCGGGAGCCACGTTCCAGCGAGCTATGGACATTGCCTTCAAAGACATCATAGGGAAGTGCATTATCATTTACATGGATGATCTGACTATTTTCTCCAAAAACAGAGGAGATCATATTTTAGATCTGCGTAAGGTGTTCCAGAAGTGCAGGGAATTTGGCATCTCGTTGAATCCCAAAAAGTGTATCTTCGGAGTCACAGAAGGCAAGCTGTTGGGGCACGTGATATCAGAGAAAGGAATTGCTATAGACCCGGAGAGAGTGGAAGCCATCCTGAAAATTCAGCCACCTGCCAGCAAAAAGGAGATGAAGTCCTTCTTCGGTAAGATTAACTTTGTCAGGAAATTCATCACTGGATTTGCTGAGATTGTGAAGCCGTTAAATGCTATGTTGAAGCAAGATGTCAAGGTCGAGTGGACTGCAGAAGCGAAGGAGTCCTTCGCAGATATTAAGAGAGCCATTGTCGATGCTCCAGTGTTGGTGAGTCTAGATTACAGTAAGCCTTTTTATATTTATTCCTTTGCTTCAGACCACTCATGTGCTGGGATGCTGACACAAAAGTCTGATGAGGGGAATGAGCATCCCATTGCTTTCATGAGTGCACCATTGAAGGATGCTGAGCTGAAGTACCCAAGTGTGGAGAAGCAAGCATATGCCCTTGTGCGAGCAGTGAAGAAATTTAGGCATTATATCCTCCGAAATAAGGTGTTTGCAATTCATGATTCTGCAGTTAAGTTACTGCTGATGCAAAATGAGTTAGGGGAGCGCAGAGCTAAATGGGTGACCATGCTTCAAGAGTATGACATCGAGATCCAGCCGATGAAGTTGGTAAGAGGACAAGGACTCACCCAAACCATGGCGGAGATAGGCCCTGAATTGTTTGTTCATAACTATAATGTTGAAGAAGTTTCCCCAGAAGGCTGGTATGATGATGTAGTCCACTATCTGCTAAATCAACGACCTCCAGCTCACCTTAATGCAGTACAGAGGTGAGCCTTAAGGCTGAAAAGTGACGGCTTCATGCTAAAAGGAGCTGTCCTATACAAAAAGAATCATGAAGGTATTTATTTGAGGTGCCTTGGAAGACAGGAAGCTGAAAGGGTAATGAGTGAATTTCATGAGAAATATGGTACTAGTCATGGCTCGGCGATTGCTACCGTGAATTAGATTTTGAGGGCAGGATACTACTGGCCTACATTGTTCAAGGATGTTCATCATCATGTACGGACCTGTCACACTTGTCAGACTGTAGCAACAAGAGAAAGGTGTTCAACACTTCTGCTCCAACCGGTCACTGAGGTAAAACCTTTTGCTCAATAGGGTATGGACTTCATAGGTCCTATCAATCTACCATCCTCTACAGGACACAGGTATATTCTCACCATAACTAATTACTTTACAAGATGGACTGAAGCTTTTGCTTGTAGGCAGTGTACATCAGAGGTAGTAATTGATTTTCTTGAATTTGTCATTCTCAATCAGTTTGGATGTCCTGTTGCTGTGGTATGTGATAATGGTCCTACCTTTGCATCTCTGAAATTTTCAAACTAGGCCTTTGATCATGGCATTGTTGTTAAGTTTGCATCTAATTATTATCCCCAAGGGAATGGTCTAGTTGAATCCTCTAACAAGAACTTGTTGACTGTCATCCAAAAATTGTTAGAGAGGAACCCAAAAGACTGGCACACCCAGCTTCGGTTTGCTCTTTGGGCAGATCGTACCAGAGTTAAGTCCTCCATTAGTACCTCTCCTTATCATTTAGTGTACGGTCTGGAACCGGTTTTCCCTATCCAACTCAAAACCCCCACCTTATAGTTTATCAACTAGTTTTATGATGAGGACGATAGAAGGGAAGCGAGGTTGGCTGAATTATTGCACCTTGAGGAAAAATGAGACAATGCGCTTGAAAAATTTGCCAAACATCAGGGGGTAGTCAAGCGATGGTTTGATAGGAGAGCAAAAGTATGCCGGTGATTTTGACCTGTTCGTATTGATAAGCTGTGAGGATCGTGTAGCGAGCTGCGAAAAATTCGGAAGGTTGTACGGCCTTACCAGATTGCCGAAATATTGGGAGATAATGCCTTCCACCTGAGGACTCTCACGGGAGAGGACATACCACTGCATGTCAATGGGCAGTATCTGAAACATTATTTCCAGTCTTGAGCTGCTTTCAGCTCCTTGCTTTGTAAATAGTTAGTTTAGGTTGCTTTGTTGTTTGTTTGCTTGCTTTGGTTAGAGTAGGTTTCCCTTTTTGCTTTGCTTGTTTTGTTTGGTTAGAGTAGATTTGCTTTGGTTTGTTTGTTTTGTTTTGCGTTGCTCTTGCTTTTGGTCCTTTTTCTTTTGGGGAATGTGGGTGCATCTGTATGGCAATGGTGGCAAAGCAGGTTTAATGTTCTTGGTATTTCCCTTACAAATTTTGCTCATTTTTCCGGAATACCAAGGTATGAATTCTTTGACCTATGTCATTTGTCCTTGTGGTAGGGCGAAGGTTTTCCAGTCAGTCTGAACAGGAATATATTGGGGTCTTATACCTTTAATCCTTAATATAACTGAAGTTGTAAAAGTCCTTATAAGGTCTGGACAGGTGAAAAATCTTTTTTCTGCTCTAGTGCCACTGCGGTTCTCAGCCCTGAGTGTGAACTTCACTGTTCACAGGTTAAATAAAATGAGTGAAAAGGAAAGAAATATCAGCAAAAAAAAAAAAGAGAATATCTATGACATACAAGAAATTTGAATTCAACTTATCAGGGGGATCCGAATATTCCCACCGGGGTTAGACGCCTCGACTCAAGAGAGCGCCATATCTGGAGGACCACAGCCGATAACTCCTCGCCGGGCTATGGATGCCTCGACTGGCATGAAAAGGCCTCATCTCCAGTTCCTTTTTAGGAGTGAGAATTTTTACGTATTCTGCTCATACCATGTCCGGGTTCTTTCTTGCAACTAAGGGTAGGTACAATGCATGCACACACTTAGACCCCGGTATAGGAATGTTCAATAACTGGAGTTTTTTGTTTTACCCCTAAGGTGGTGGTCGGTATCCGGGTTGAAACTCGAGTTCGGGTTCTTGATTCTAGTTGTCATCGAATGCTCGTGGAGCATTTCAAAGAAAGCTATATTTGTTGTGCAGTTTTTGCACACACACCCCACTTGGAGTAGGGACCCTCTTTTTTGGTGTCTTTGACCTTTGATTCTATTGAATTTATCATCTTAGGGTCTTGACATGTTAGTCTTGCTGGCTTTGACCTTGTCTTGAGGTTTAAATTGATTGAAAATGAGTTTTTGGCTAAGTCCGGGTTTTCACCTGGATCCGGGATTTTCCATCTCTGGCGGATTTTCCCGGGCCCTCGTTCCTTGTCTGTTTCTGGCAGGATTCTCCGATTCTGGGTTTCTGCCTTACTTCGGGATTTTCCGGTCTGGGCGGATTTTCCCGGATTCTGCCAAAATCCTGATCTTCTTGATTTCCCTGGTTTTTGCATTTCCGCGGAATCCGTGTTTCCGCGCATTCTGAGATTTTTCAAAATTCTGCTTGGGGCTCGGGTTTCTGGATTTGTCAGAGATGTCATGTCGTGCATTAATGGTTGAGGTACCTTTACTCAGACGGGTATAAGGGCGGATTTAGGGCATTTTCAGTGTCATTCTGAACTTCATTGCTGCCTTGTTGATTGCTCTGGCGATTGAGTTTTTTCTATTTGAAGCTTTGAGAATTGATCCTGGTTTGTTTGCGCGAGGATTGCTTGAGTGTTGGTGCTAGTATTTCTATTGCTTAGACGTGTTTGCCGCGTGGTCGATTTTCTGAGCTCGAATTCCGTTCGCTTTGATCCATGGTATGTATTCATTGCCCTTCCGTTTGCTTATGAGGTAATTAGGGGTTTTTCGCACTGGGTATTGTTAGGTTTGGGTCGGCCCTTGATTTGATTTTGATTTCGCATTTATAGAGTCGGGGTCTGATCCGTTTTATTATGGAACCCTATTTTCTGTGCCTTGTGAACTCCATTTGTCTGTGAGATGGCATATTCATCCTTTAGATGGGATTCTGGGTTGGGTTGATTGCTTGTTTTGGGCGCGAAATGTGTTATTGTGCGAAATTAGGGTTTCCTTTGGTGTTCGGCCCAGAACGAAGGTTTTATTGTGCTTGAGCGGCTTTTGCCCCGTATCATGTTGGCTTCCCCCGTCTTATTCAGATTAGAGGGCTTTAGGTAAATCCCTAACCGATATTTTAAAACCTTAAAGCTTGTTCTGGTTTTAATGGTGGGTGGTTTGGTCATTCAGATTAGGGCATCTTTATTTTGATGTGGAGATTCATCCTTTGCGTGCTTTCGAGGGGTCTAAATCCTTTGCGCCCTGAGTCTTGTTGCTTATCGTCGGTTTTGAGATCATTCGAGCTCAGGAGGAGTAGATCCTCGTGGTCGTTTGAGTTCTGGTTCGCATCTTATCGTTTTTCGGGTTTCCGAGGTCGTCGCGGAATTTCCTCGCTCCCGAATTTTCCCGGTTTGGGTTTATTCCGCGGGCTGGGGTTATTTCCGGGGCATTTTGAGCTGTCCGCGAAAATCCGTTCCATCCGGATTTTTTGGATTTCCTGTCTGGTTGTGTTCTTTGTGATATTTTGATGATAGGATTGGTGGAACGATTGTCTAATGATTATTTCTTGTTGCTAATGAGTGAATTTAACGATTATCCTTTGATTTTCCATCTGCACTAATGATCTATATGATTAATGATGCTTTGGCAGCAGGAATCCGTCTGGGTCGGATTTCTCCGAAATTCCGCCCCGACGGTATTTTCCTGGATTGCGTGATTTTCCCGGACTATCTGATTTCTCTGGATCTCGATGGATTAGTAGTTAGCAATGGATTTTGATGGATTTACATGATTTGTGCTAACCCTTTGAACTGGAATATGAATAATAATTGGATTCTAATGATGATTTTTGGATGTGTAGGCCGAACCAAGCAAAGCTATTGCTGGGAAGTCCAAGGGTGGTGCAGGGGCATCATCTATTTCTGAGACAGAGCGGTTGAGACTAGACATGAAGAATCAGCTCCCGGAAAGCAGGGTGTCCTCCATGTGGGCTGAGGTATCTGATACAAATGTTGGTGCCTAGCGCTATGAGGAGTTCAAGCAGAGAGCAGTTGAGAAGGACCAGTCAGCTTTGAGACAAGGAATGATGAACTCTGGATTAGTGCATGTGTCAGGGTTCCCTCCGGCGGTTCAGTGCTATGAGTTGATTTTGGAATGTGCAAGACAATATGCGTTTGATACCCAGATGGTGGTCAGCACTGAGGGACGAGTCTTGGCAAACTTCAGTCCGGCTTCCATTGCACGAACCTTCAGCATGCCTGATCTTCCTTCGGTCTGTGCTTTGAACATTGACACTGCCAGGACCTATTACGAGAATGAGCCAGTCAAAGCTCAGCAGATCATCAATTCATGGCTGGAGAAGCCAAAATATCACCACTCCAAGTTGCCCAAACAGCTACACAGGGTTAAATTTAGGTCGGATGTGTATGATGCCATCACACTAATGAGCAGGGTGGCTGGACTGAAAACTGTAGGGGTATTGGAGAATTGGATGGTCCATGTGATCACCAAGATGAGCCAGGGGACAAACTATCACTGGGTAGGACTCATTAGTGCAAATATTGACAAACAACTGAGAAATGTCCTGGAAGCAAAGAAATTTAATATGTCTTCTTACGTTATGTATGTGCTGGCCATTTCTTATCCCTACAAAGGTTTGACTCCGAGGGGAACCATTGGACAAGACATCATCTATGAGGTTTATCCAGAGCTGCATTTGGGACATAAGGATTACAAGAGGACAAATGATGCATTCACAATGCACATTACCCGGACACTTCAAAATGTAGAACATATCAGATTATCCGATGGAGCTAGGGGACTAATCAAGAACTACAGAGCATGGTTTATCCAGTTCCCTACATTCACCTACCTCCAGATTGATGGATGTCCAGTTGCCCCTTACAGGTTGCCTCGGTATCACACTGACCATATTGTGCTGTTGGAGGTTGTGCGACAAATCTGTGAGTTTGATGCAGTTGTGAAGAGAGAAAAGCATAAGACAGGATTCAGAGGAGACTTCCCTCTTGGGATTGGTGTGGGAGAAGTGTGCCCATCTATTCAATCAGCTCACACTGCAGGTGAGGAGTTGGCAGCTTATGGATTCTCTTTCCATTCGAAGAGAATGAACTTTGACATAACAGAAGAGGCCCAAAAGAAGGCTACCTGGGAGTACAGGCATAAAGAGGACTTAGAAGACTACTGGGTCAATACCAAGGATGACCTCGATGCAAGGAAGAAAAGGTATTTTGGGCTGCCTGTGGAGGCCATTAGACAATACAATGTTAAGCTGATTCCGGATCAACTTGATGATGATGGAAAATTGGTCCAGGACCATGTTTACGAGCCCATAAAGGACAGGTCAGTTGCGGACATTGATTGGAGTGAACCCGAGATGACAGAGTTGGAAGACTTGATGGCTCCTGTGTTGAGGTTTACCCTTTCTTGGGTGAAGCACAAAGTCTGGGAATTGGAGAACGCCAAGGTAACTTGCACTTTTGACTTGATGGGAAATCTTAACCCCATGTCAACTTCTGAAGAGTCTGGGAAGGAGGACCCCAAAGGGAAATCAACTAAAACCCCACCCTTCAAGATTAAAGTCAGAGGTCCTAAGGGGGCTGAGCCTGCAACGAAGAGGAAACCAATTGGCAAGCGCAGGTGGAAGACCCTAACAATTAGCAAGTCCTCAGATGAGGAAGAAACAGAGAAGGCTGAAAAGGAGGATGCTCCTCCACCGCCCAAGAAGACAAGAACTACAAGGACAACCAAGAAGAAAGATCAGACCGCTTCAGAGGATGAACCTCCAATTGTAGATGTAGAGAGCTCCGGAGGGGAGAAAACCAAAGTATATACCAGAAAATCAAGAACTCCTTCTCCCAAGGATGCTGCACAGCCGAGGGACTCTCCTCCAACACAACCAGTTGAAGAGCAGGATAAGCCTGTTTCTCCTCCGCCAAGTGCACCAGAACCGGAGAATCCGGATGAGCAAGGAATTAGCGGGGAGGCCGAGTAGTTCAAGGAGGGGACACTGTACAGTGAAGCAGCCGAGCTTGAGGTAGAAACTGAGGAAAGACACACTTCTCTGCAAGTGCAATACGAGGATTCTCCAGAAAGTGATAAAGGCAGCGGATCACTGGAGCCGGAGGAAAGCATCCCCGCTAGGCCTCCATCGCCGGTGCTTCCAGAATTAGGACTTGAGGAGGTTGACCAATCCAAGCAGACTTCGTAGAAAGAGGATGACAAAGTAACAACTGATGAGGAGGTCAAGGTGACGGCCGTAGAGGAAGAGAAAGTGACAGAAGATCCGGGAGAAACAAGAACAGAAGGAATCCAGACTACCCCTGTAGCCCCGGATTGGTTAGAGAAGGAGCTGGCCAGGAAGAAACAGGTGATTGTTGAGGACACTCCGTTAGATTGGGATGAAATGCTGTCCCAGATCGGCAAAGGAAGAAAGAAGAGGGTCGCCAAGGTGATTTCCTGGGTGGAAAGAGATGAAGCTCACAACAGGGTAGTTCACATCGCCACCCCTGCAGCAGATAAGACAAGAGATGATGTTACAGGCCAGGACTACAATGTCCAAACTATTAATCTCGGCCCGACCTCCCTAGAGCAAGACATTGAGGAGTTTGAGGGGTCGAGTGCCATAATTGTTGACAGGCTGAAGAAGGAGACCCAATCCAAACGGGAGCTAAAGAAAGAAAATGAGAGATTGAGGAAATGTCTAGAAGAGGTAATGAAGCCTCTATAGTCTCTCCATCCATCCTCTTCTACTACTCTGGGTTTTCTGCCTAAGGAGACAATCTCCGGAATTGAAAAGATGAAGGCCTCTGCCCAAGCTGCCACTGATTGGCTGATGGATGTCCAGACGAAAGGAGATAATGCTATTAAGGCGATCCTGTCTATGGGCAAGGATGCAGTCCGGGAAAAAGAACTGTTGGAGCACATCTTGTCTCAGGATAAGGGTGACATAGATCTCCTATTGCAGAAATCAAGGACTATCCTGGGACATGGTAAGGATCAATTGGCCAAGGATGGAATCCTTCCTTCCTCCAAGCTGGATGAACCGTGGGAGTGGTTTGAGGCATTGCTGGTCAGACAAGGGGGTCTGAAGAAGATACAAAAATGAAGGAAGTCCATTGATGGCGACCTTACAGCAGTTTATGACGAATGCATTGCCTTCTTTGAGGTGATGACAGGGAGGAAGAAGATAGCTCCCAAATATTTGAGCTTAGATCAACTGAAGGAATGGTGGCATGAGGTTTATGCCCCAGATTCTGATGGAGCTGTCACTAGCCATTTACTTGATGATGCAGCTGCATACTTGGCGGTGATAGATAGGTACATGGCCAACAGGGAGGACTGGAACAGAATTGTTGAGCGGGCCAAGGAAGGGATAGATTCTATTAAATGCCGACTCAGGGTCT
This sequence comes from Sequoia sempervirens, assembly GCA_007258455.2. Classification (NCBI taxonomy): domain Eukaryota; kingdom Viridiplantae; phylum Streptophyta; class Pinopsida; order Cupressales; family Cupressaceae; genus Sequoia; species Sequoia sempervirens. The sequence goes on along the minus strand of VDFB02105602.1, from coordinate 7,573 downwards.
TACCATCGCCACCTATTGCTGAGTTGGATAGAATATTCTCGAGTGTCCAAAGGACGTCAGTGCAGGAGAAGGGCAAAGGGAGTGGCAGTTAATGCTCAAGTTCGAGATTTGTGCTTCCCTATTATCATAGGGCATGCATTGGACCAGACTTCCTTGGGGACTGTGCCTTGGCCGACTTGGATGATGGCATTAAATGTGTGCCTTAGTTTGTTTTCCTGGGCTGACCTGTTTTGGCGGTTTTTATTATTTTGTAAAATGTTTGGCTGGGCCGACATGTTTTGGGGGGAATTTGATATAAATTGGCATTCTTGCCTCATTGTAAAGGGTTAGACATTGGTTAGCTAAGCAGTAATAGAGATAAGCAAGAGCAATAGTTAGATTTTCTTAGTCTTTTCTTGAAGCAAATACTGTATCAGAACGGTTGAATTGTTGCAGCATTTGGTGATTAATACAATTGAAGACATTGTGGTTTTCCTAGTGAAATCCTTTGTGTTATTTCATCTTGCATGGTTCCTTTGTTCTATCTTTTAAATTGCTTGAAGATTTAGGGTTTAGTACTCAGAAGTAAATTAGTTTTGGTTGGATAAATGATGTTTGTGATTTCATATTTGGAATGTTTGTAGCTATCTCTGGTCTATACTCCCAGTAACTATCTGATTGTAGTAGGCTGGTAAAGTCAACCTGGACCGTATATTCAGTGTGCTTAAGTTCGATTGTAGATGCAAGTCTATGATTTGAAAATTTAAATACCTCAGAAGATTGCACCGTTCTTGTAAGATTGCATTGTGGGTCGATCAGGAATTGGTTATTTGAGATAGGTCCATTCACATATATGTCATTTACATTGCTTGTCCTTGCAGTAGTTTAAATTTTATTACTTCCTTGCATCCCTATCTTTTGCTGTTTCTTTATTATTCAGTTAGATTTAGGATTCAAGATCACCATATTGTCAGATCTGATAAATTGAAAGGATACAGTTTGCTTGTAGTAAGGTCCGATTGTGATTACCAGCATTTCACATTTTATCTGAGTTGTTTTATGCATTGTTATGACCTAACACCCGAGAGACCTTGGGGTGATTTTCAGTGATTCGTTATTGAAAATAACCGAAGAGAGATAGGATATTATATCTCATTCGAAAGACATAAAGTAAAACAATCATCAATGAGGTTTGGCTTAGAGTCTTGAACTTTATGAGTTCCTAGACAAATCTTGGCAATTTGAGCATTTTGGCAATGTTGCCTTGGCAAATTGGCCTAAAAGTTGAAAAATAGTATTAATGTTGTTCTAAGTCCGTCCCAAGGGTCCTAGAACGTGGGATAAAGGTATATAAGGTCATCCAAACCCTAATACTTGGATTGGAAGTTCATTTTCACGAATTGAGACTTGGAGAGCATTTTTGTGTGATTGGAATTCAATAACTTTTGAGTGCATTTTTTGTGTTTGAGCCTTCATCCAATCAAGAATGGATTGAAAGGAATAACCTGATGCTTTTATTGTTTCATTTGTGTCATTTACTTACTGTACCTAGCATTAGATTAGTCAATTAGACCAACTGGTTAAGGTTTTACAAGTTTTTAGGTTTTTGGACTCACTGCCGGTTTGGGCCGGTTTTGTGAATAATGAGTCCCACTTGAATTCCTGTGGCTTTCCTCTCATGGCCACTTGGAATAAAGCTAGGGAATAGGTAAATAATTTACATACAGGTTTAGGAGTCTTTGTTTGCAGGGGAAGTGAAGAAACTATCAAGCACTAGGTGAGTGCAAGTGCATTCTGGCTAGTGGCTTGGAGAGGACAGCAGTAAAGAAAGATAATAAATGGATTGGTTTGTTCCAATCAAGAGCATGGGAGTGTGGGAACATTTATTCCAGACATGTGTGTGCAAGGAGGAGAGTTGAGGAGGTCATTGAAGTCCTCAAAGCTGGAAAAAGGAGCTAAAACCCTTGAAACACTTAAAATTAAGGAGGTATGAGGAAAGTCATATGAACGGCCACTTGGGAGACCTTACACCTGGTAAATATTGAAGCCTAGGGTACCAATAGAAATAATATCAAAATATATTTGGGCGTTGTTAAGACCATTTTTTAGAAAAGCCAAGAAAATAGGTTCTAGGAGGCCTAGTTGGGCTAAAAGGCTACAAGGCCTATAATGGAGTTTTTCAAGAAAGCGATGGGAGAATAGTGAAATAATCCAATGAGATGGATAAGTGAGGTGGAAAATCAAAAAAGAGACAGTAGAATAGACTTTCCTATCCCCTGGAGTGGTTAGGACACTTTGGGTCAGTTTGGAGCCCAGGGAAGCCTAGTGGCGAATTGAGAGTAATGGAGAAGAATTTGAAATTGGTGGAGAGTCTTATGAGGTGAGAGGGGTTTAGGAGAGATCCCTGAATAGGGTGGAGAGGAATACCCTAGGAAGACTAGAGAATAGGTCTTGGGAAGAGCAAGAGTGCTCTTGAAAGGTAAGTCTCCCCATCAAACCTTTATTGTCTTTGGAAAAGGAATATTGTCTATAGCCTCTACCCTCTTTGGATCAATTTTGAATCCATCTTTGGACACTATGTGGCCCAATAACTTTCGTTTAGTTACAAAAAAAAGGCATTTCTTACGATTTAGGGAGATACCATACTCTAGGGCTTTGAGGAAGATTTTGTCAAGATGTCCAACATGGTATTCTGCTTTCTTAGAATATGCTATGAGCATCATGATACAACACCATTATGGCATTAATCAGATCAACAAAAGCAACATACATATCTCTCTAAAAGGTTTCCCTAGTGTTTGTGAAGCCAAATGGAATCCTTACATATACATACGTGCCTCAAGGTGTGGTAAACATAGTCTTATACTGTTTTGATTCTCTTACTTTCACCTGGTTGTACCCCAAAAAACCATCCATCATGGACATTAATTCACATCTTGTTACCTTCTGTAGCATAGCTTCCATGTTTGGGAGAGGGGAATTATCTTTAAGGGAGGATACATTCAAATTTCAAAAATCTACACACAACCTTATGTCTCCATTCTTCTTCTTTATAAGCATCAAGTTGGAGACCCAAGTAGAGTGTTTGATGGTCTTAATAATACCTCCTTCTTTGAGCTTGATAAGTTCTTCATGCATCTTGGGTTCCATAGTAGGATTTATCAGTCTTTGTTTCTACCTAAAGGGTTTTGCATTAGGTTTTAGTGGAATTTCATGTTGAAATAAATCTTCTCCATATGCCTTAAGGTCATCATATGACCATGAAAAAACATGCTTATAATTTCTTAAGAGTGTGATCAACATCTTTCTAATTGTAGGGCTTATCTTCTTCCTAATGTACACCTTTTTTGGAGCCAATTCAGTTAGAAGATTGATCTCTTCAATGTGCTCCCTTCTTACTGGTGTTTTCTTCATAACTACTTAGTCATTCCCATCAAATACCCTTTCTAGTGCTACTAATCCTTTAGGAATTTTATTTGTTTTGAGTTGTACCACCTCTTGGCCAAATATAGTTTTTTTACCATCTACCTCTTCAAAAAATGCATTGAAATTGATCTCTTGGGCATCATACTGATCAATGCAGTGTAAGAACTTGATCAGATCCATGTCATCATTGAAGACCTGCCAATTGTAAATATTGTCAGGAATTGCAAGCTTGGTCTTGAATTCTACTTGTGAGATACCTGCCAGGGTTATGTCATCTCTTTTCAAGGAAGTGTTTGCTAAGAAGTCACCCATCAAGTTTTTTTATCTGTCCACCCACTCAATAGAGAAGGAATCAAAGAGCTCTATAGTATCCCACATTGCTTTCTATGTTGCTTCAATCTCTCTTTTTTTGTGGAGTACTTTGATCTCACTTGTGAAATCACCAATTATGAGTCCCCAAAAATAGTTATCACTTTGATCCCATGCTTTTCGGCCATGTTCAAACCCAATAACAATGCCTCATACTTTGCTATATTATTTGTGCACTCAAACATTAGCAGGAATGAGTATTTAAAGGTTGTTCCATCAGGTGAAATGAAGAAAATTCCAGCTCCATTCCCCTCTTTACTGCAAGCTCCATCAAAATATATTTTCCATATGCCATGTTCATTTTTAGAGACATCCCTAGAAATTGAATTTGTATTTAGAAATTCAGGGTTTGAATGCTCAACCCTAAAACTACCTAGGTCTACATCACAAAATTAGTTCATTTGATTAGGATAAAAAGGCTCAATAACATGTTTTTACCTAGGTTCTTTGTATAACTTGACTTCCTTTCCATTCATAGGTATTGTGGCATAAGATAAATCTAGCTAGACATTTTCACCTACTGTTGCAGTCCATTGTCTTGATAATAACATTCCATAGTAAGGGGGAGTGTCCACTACAATGATGTATGTCTTATATGTTGCCTCAGGATATGATGCCAATTTCAATTCTAGATCCCATATTACTCCAACTACAGGGACTGATTTGTTATCTATGGCATAACACTTTCCATAGGTGGTGTTCACCCATAATCCTAATTCCTTCATGATAGCTAGAGGCATGAAATTGATTTCCGCCCCTGAGTCAATCATGTAGTTCTTCACCAATTTGTTGTTGATCACCAATGTGGTGTAAAATCGATCCATTTGAGAGGGTTTTTTGGTAAGGGTGTCTCCCAAATAGACCTCTGGTGCCTTTGTAGTTTCTTGCTTAACTACATTGATCTCTTTGCTATGATCATGTTTCTTGTGACATGTGTTGGCAATCAATTTTAGGGTTTTGTCTCTATACTCATCAATATTCATCAATTCCATCAAGGGAACTATCATCTTTGTTTGAGTTAGTCCTTGGGAAATGTCAAATTTAGGGGTAGTTATCCCTTGTTCAACCTTCTCTATTTTAGAAACCCTTTTTCCTTCAGTTTGAACTTTGTTATTGCTTAGTGTTTTCTCAAATTCAACATTTGCAACCTCCTTCTGAACAGTCTTCTGAGGCTTCTTTGCCTCACTCTTCTTTTTATTAGATGAGACATTCGCCTTGTTCTTTTATTCTTTTATAAACACGCCCCTAGGTGTTCCTTGGTATCCGTTTGTGGTTCTACTTCTTAGGTTTTATTTTCTCCCTTTTTCGTCAGCCCCAACTTTTTCCATGATGGTGTTCTTCTCTTCTTCAGTTGGTGTTCTCAACTGAACTTCCGGTGTCATATTGTATGTCTAGGCTACTTCTTGAGTATTTTCTTTTCGATCAGAGAACACTTCTTGCTCCATATTTACATTGTACTTTTGGTTGTTGACATCATATTCATACCCATCCTCAAAGGATGAGTATCCCTCATTGGTTTGATGGGATCCCCATCTCAACATGTTTATAGTGTGTTCATCTCTATCTTGTTCTTGTGACCATTCATCTTCTTGACAAGCCTAAGCCATTGCACAATGTTTGGGGGCATGGGGTCTATGACATGGTGGACACCATGGTGTAGTATCCACTACATGTGCTCCATGTTTCTTCAATGGATCTGGTGTATCTTTCCAATTTTGTTTACCCACTGGTCACTCATCCTTCCAAGTGGTATTATAGGGAAGGTCATGCAATCTTAGCCTTTCATTCATGTACTCGTTTTCTTGCCTATTTTGGTGATTGTTAGGGTTTTGTGGGACCCTAATGTTATCTCTTTTTCCAATTATGCCAACAACTTTTCTATTGTTTTCAATGGTCATGGAAAATCTTTGTGCTTCTTCCAAGCTGCTAGGACACCTATTCTTGAGCTAATACCCTGTTTTAGGATCAAAGGCCCTCAAATAGATGCTTAAAGTTGTCAAGTCAACTAGTTTAGATCCATGTGGTATCTTATTGTTAATCTTGGAGAACCTTTGATTAAAGTCAAAAACTGATTCATTATGATGGTTTTGAATGCTTATTAACTCATGGAAGGAAAATTTAGGGGCACATTGATTTCCATATTGTTCTAGGAATTGATTTTTGAAGTCTGTTGTAGAGGTAATTGAGGCATCTGGTAGGCTATTGAACCAACCCCTTACTTCTTCAATTAAGGACATCATGAACAACCTCATAAGGACATCCTCTTTTTCCATGCCCAAATCTTGAATGAAAGCATTGAAGCTTCTTATGTGTTCCTTTGTTGTAATAGCATTGTTCCTTATGAATTTGGGGACAATATTTCTCAAGTTTCTATCAATGGGATATGGGTATACTTGATATCCTGTCAAGTCAAATTATCTGCTCATACTTATAGGATTTTGTGGGTAAGGATTCTGAGGGGGTAGATTGGGGTAATATGGGAACCCATGTTGAGGTTGGTGTACATTTTGTTGGATGTTTTGGTGAGAATATATGTTCTGTTGTGGAACATGATGTTGATGGTGTGGAACATGCTATTGTCCTAGTGGTGGGTAAGACTATGGAATGTTGTTGGTGTTTTGTGGTTGGGACTTTTGGGGTGGCACATTATGTTGAGCATGTTGTTTTGGGTTACTAGATTTATTATAAGGTGCCTTTGACGTACCTGGAGCACCTACATTCTGAGACGACCCTTATGGATTGATGTTACCTCCTTGCTTATGGGGAGGGACATATTTTGGTGGTTTTCTTGTATGGACATTCTATTGAGACATTTGTTGAATCGATTCTTGACTCTCCTTTATCAGTTGTTGTCTCCTCCTAAGGTCCTCTCTCTATCTTTCCACATATTCTTCAAGTTCTTAGGTGGTCATTTCATCATAATTTTCAACAGGGGAGGAGTGATCCATAGATCTATACTGGTTTTCTTCTCCCTACTGAAATGACATCATATGGTCATACTCATTTTCCCTTGGATTTGTTCTTCATCAAGTTGGGTGAATAATTCTTTCATTTTTTGAGGATCTTCCTTCTAGTGAAGAATGGGATGGCCAGTGTTTTCTTGTTCACATGGGGTACGGGGATCTCTACATGGATCATCATTATGATACTCAGATTCATGCAGTGGATCAAAGCTATTGTGCAATATAGGAGGTTGTTATGGGATATTCCCCTAATTATTGAATGTAGTGTCTGGTTGTTTAGGTGTTATATTTTTAGCACTATTGGCCTTATGGAGAGAAGAATCACCTTTATCCACCCATTTATTGTCATTCTTCTTTGGACTTTCTTTGTGAAGATATCTCCTTCTGTTCATTTTGTAGGATGCATTGATGCTTTGAACTCTAGGGTTTGTTATCCTTGATGTGTACTTTAACTTCTCAGTCATACATACATCCGCTCCTATAAATTTTTTATAGAGTCGCCACTCACTTTTTGTGAAAAGTGAGAAAATTTTATGATCCCTTTAGATTTTTTCCCAACGGAGTCCCTTGATGTTGAATGTAACAGTTTAGTTTTGAAACTTTATTGACTCTATTAATGCATAGGCCAGAACCAAACACTTTACTGAATGTCACCAATAGGTTGCCAATCTGTTAGGTCTCAAAAATGCATGTTTTGAACCATAAGATTGTGCTAGTCTCTTAACATGTTTTTGGCTAATGAACGGGGCGAATATGGTTGATCACCTCCTGCTCTTTAGGCTTTGCTAGACCTAGGCAGGTGTACTTGAGTGATAAGACATATTTAAATGTTTGGA
>VDFB02105601.1:0-21506 GCA_007258455.2 Sequoia sempervirens | reverse complement strand
ATAAAGAAACAAATCACAGCTATTAAAGAAGACCAAAGTCAAGGTGTAGATTGCAACAAGAAATCAAGAAAGGAGATCTCTAGTCAATTTTAAGAGAAGAAGGTAGTCTTTGTTTTGATCGCTGATTTTTTTTGTCAATGCAAAGGAAGTGAAGTATGCACAGTTTTTTACAACCTAGTTGCTATCAAGAAAAGAGTTAAAGAGGAGGAGATCAGACGAGAAAGTTGATCATTGTTTTGGTTGTCACAGTTTAAAAGGAGTTGTAGTCGGGAGAAACGTCGCTTGAAGAAATTGTTTTTCTTTTGTGTTTGTTTGCAGGTTAAATCAAGGGTTTGCAAAATTGATGATCTTGTTGCTATTCAAAAAGTGTTAATAGAGTGTTATATTATTGTTAAAGCATATTAAAGGAAGATTAAGGGATATCCACAAAGGAGATTGATAGAAGCAAAGGAGATTGCCTAAAAATAGAGAAGTGTAAACGTGAAGATTTTATCATATTTGTAGTTTTGTAAGGTGAGTTTAATTTTTTTTGTTTCAATGGGAAAGATTGGTAAAAAAGTGAAGAAAGAAACTTCAAATTTAAAGTGTGAGAAAGATAGTTTGATAGAAGAATTAAAGTGAAGCTCAAAAAATGTAATTAAGAATTGATAGATAAGATAAAAGAGTTTTCAAAAGAAAGGTGTGATTATTTATGTGAGAATGAAAATCTTGAAAAAGAATTAGAAAAAGTGAAAAAGAAAAATGAAGAGCTAGAAGGCAGATTGAAGCTACTTGATGAGGTCAAGAAACAAAATGAAGATTTAGAAGGAAAGATAAAGTTGCTGGAGAAAGAAATTGAATGTTTGAGATCAAAGTCACTAGTGTGTGATGCTACATGTATGGGTGATGTAGCCAAAGTTTCTTCAGATAAAGAATGTGATGTTGAAGATAAAGATGTGTCTGAAACTAATGTTTTTGCAGCATGTGAAGCTGATAACAAAGATTGGTTTGAAAAGAGAAAAAGTTTGGGAAAACATGGGCAAAGAAAGAGAGAGCCCATTTAGCCAGTTGTGAGGCCAAAGAATGAAGGCCTGGGATATGGTGAGAGAGATAGAAGTGATGTAACAAGTGTTACAAGTTTGTGCAAATCAACTAAAAGTATGGAGTTTATCGAATGTTCTCATTATCACAGGGGAGTACATAAAAACGAGAAATGTTAGGATCTTCATCCTTGTACAATTTGAGGGTTGAAGAATCATTCAGAAAAATCATGTTGGAATAAAGAGTGGAGTGGACAATCTGAGAAAGATTGTATGAAAATTGATTATGGGTGGATCGATGGATCCAGTTGGAGAAAAGTTGCAAGTATGTTTAAAAGGTTCTATAAATCTAAATGTTGGCATGTTAAAAGCAATAAGGTGTCATATGATTTGAGAGATAGTGAGTCTTCTCTATTGTAGAGAAATAATCTATGAAAGTCTGCACACTGAGTTGTTTAGGTTCAGTTTTCAAAACTTTGGTACTATATTGTGAGTCTCAACATCAAAGGGGGGTATGTTGGAAAATGATGCATGAGTCTCACCAAAGATTCCATGCAAAAAATTTAGTAAACAATTAATTTTAATAAATGTTTGTATCTGCATGTTATTGCATGTTGACTATAGTAGTCATGTGCATGCATGAACTATATTTAGAATTGGTATGCAAAACCTCTATAAAGAGAGGCCATATGTAATGAATTTATTATTAGAGGAATAAGAAGCTCTTGTGCGTTTGTGTGTAAAAGAATTGTCTTTCCTCTGTTTTTTGTGTTTTAGTGCTTGCTTGGGCTTTGGAATTTACATTCACATGGATCACACATAAAGGTAACTACACAATAAATATGTATTGTTCACTCAATTTTATTTGCATATCATACTCTTTTGTATATGTTGTTTTAATTCATCAATTTGTGTAATTTTCATGGGATTGGGGTACATGTTTATCAAGGCACACATTTATCATAGCAACTTAGCCTTCAAAAGATTTGTAACCTTTATCTGATTTTTATTTTACTTATTTCTATTTTTCATATGCATGCACACACCAAAGTGTAAACAAAACCTAGAGGAAAAAGTATGGACCCTTTCACTTTTCCACTCTAATTTATACCACATTGTATGTATGCCTTTGATGCATAATTTCATAAAATAATTTGACTTTTTTGGCAAAATCACTAACTTGAAACTCATTCCACCACTCATATATGCCACGACACACTATTCAAAATATTTGTAATATATTTTCCCTTAATCTAATTACAATAGACAAGATCACAACTACAAATATATTCCCTAGATAAGACTCTTGGTGTGATCACATCCCTAACTTTCAAATTTTGTATTCAGATTGTAATCCAAGGTTGACATCTCCAATTAGCATGTGAGACAAAACAAATTAGTTGTGTCTAAGGCTTGCATATAAATAAATCATCTCATATCATTTTAGATCATCAAGAAAAAAACGTTCAACAACTAGGGAAACATATATGCACCTTTGTCATTAACACTTTAGGTTTTAGCTAGCCACTAATATACTACATCAATATCGTACATCATTATCACTCTTCAATCATCATTGTTTATTCATTTTGCCAATCTATCTAAGGTGTTGCAAGGAAGTCCTAAACTTCAACCTTACATAGCTTGGACTCCATTATGCTCTTTAACACTACCTAGCTTTTCCTGGCCTTAGATATAATCAACTATATAGGTTGTACAAGTACTAAAGACCTATTTTTCATAAGATGAAACAAAATTTAAAAAAAATAAAGAAAAGACAAAGCGGCGCCTTGAATAGGATTGTTGTCACAATTACATCCCAAACATTCAACTTTTTAGATTTCTACTTTCTAACTCTTTAATCCACAATATAATGCCAACTATTGTTATAATACAACATCCATATAATTTAAAAAAACTCAACTTTACATTCACCTTACTTATATTCAAACACATATTTCATTTAAATCACAGTGAACTTCAATCAAATTACACACTCAACTACTACATCTAATATTAATTAATTAATTTATATATAAAGACTTCAAATATATTTTAGATAATTCTTGAAAGGTCGTTTTATTTGCCTTGAAACCTGTACTTTTAAATTTTAACGCTGAGAAGGAAACTTGTTAAATAGAAAACAAACTAGGTTTTGGGAGCACTTAAAAAAGTCATCGACAAAACAAAAGACATATTCAAGTAGAAAGTGCATGCGTAATAATCAAAGAAATCATTTCACGGTGCTCAAGAAGTTGGTAAATGAATTCCGGGCCAACGAAATTAATACAGCGTTTTCCAAAAATTTCATGCTTGTAGCGCGGGGAAAATGCTCTCAAATCTGGTGGTACCACTGCTTAACTCAGTACGGTTGGCTGCCGTTGCAGTTAATCCTTATTTTACTTCAATACTACTTTCAAAGTTCATTTAAAAATGCTACGCAGATCTGTGTAGTTTTATCACACTAATTTCCTGCCATCAACACACCAGTCTTATCAGCGATAGATCATTCTGCGTCGGTAATTAAATCTGACGGCCACGAATCGACCTCCAGCTATTTCTTGCCGGCGGCTGTCATTGAGGATTGCCCTTCAGAGGGAACAAAGTTGTACTGCCTGATTTAACAGGTTATTGAAACTTAATTTAACAGTTTTTAAATAATAGTTTTTACATCTGCTACTAATAAAGGTTTGTAAGATTATATCCGTAGATCACAGGCCAGGAACAGATCCTATCAACCTCTTGTCGCGTTATTAATAATGTTGTCTACTGTCTAAAGTTGCCCAACCCAACCCAGACTGAGATTAACTTTATTCTCTGCCGCCTGCTTTTGGAATCATTTTAGCAAATGATAAATATACAGTTGGTATCCGAGGTGTTAAGTTACGCTCAGCTATAAGACGTCTATTATAAGCTACCAGACCAATTAAAATGCTACGTCTTGTACATTTCGATTGGCGGGTTAAACAACACAGCCTTTCCAGTGGAGAGAGCGCGTTCCTAATAAGATCTGCTTATACGTACCTTTCAAATCGTGGAACATTACATTGATTGCCGGGAAAAGGATCTCAAGCGTAAACCCACTACATCTTTGAGCGTATGTTTTCCGGATCAAACGTTTGACTAAGTTGTAAATCGTTTCAGTACCAATTGTGTGAAGTCAATATTTTAACTCTATCAACCTCATGCCAAAGGCGTAAAGTGAAGTTTAATCCCGATTTCTAACTGCGCAGATCATTGTAAACGAAGCTGCACAGTGCTTAGTACTTTCCAACTTCCCATTGTCTCAACGAGGTGAAAGTACTGCATTGTAAATGATAATTTGGTTGAGTTCTAAACTTCATACAATCCATCTCAGCATGAATACAGAACTGCAAGAGCACTGTCAGGGAATTGAGCGGAAAGTACTTATATTCTAACCGCAATGTAGATAGATTGCTTAGCCGAAAAACTTGCAACTATTTAAAAGGGTTACAAACAAAGACACTTCCTCTGATACACGTTTTTAGTCATCATAGCAATGGCAGTCAAGTTTTTTCAACATACACGTTTATTGCCTGTTTCTTCGTCTTTTCTGCTTTTAACAGAAGCATGACATGTGGCGCCCGTAGACTCTATTTTACTACATCTCGATGAATTACCTGGTTAAAAACTAGAAGTATGTAATTGCTGAAATCTTGATTAAGGCTTTCATTTTGAATTCCTAAGGAACAGACATACTTAGGCAGGTGATGATCAATGAAGCTTACTGAATGGCATTATAATTGAAAGGATAGTTGTTTAACAGATTCAAATCTAACATATCAGAAACTATTTCTGAATACCTAGTAGCTTGACTGACGTCGATTTACACACAAATGAATACTACTCGTTTTGATTTCATTCGAACTAAGCAAAGCCAAAGTGGCGACCATTACAGGACCATTACAGGAAATGTCTTTAAGGTTGTTATGCTCAGGATCCAGTTGAATAAAGCATGGTGTGCTTATGGTATGCAAGTAGTGTTTGAATAACCCAAATTTTAAGACTGAAACATGAATAATTTTGCTTTACTATCCATTTTCCACATTAGAAAACAGCAGGAGAACAAATGACAGAAAATTTTCTTAGCTTGAATATTTTTTAATTAGAATATGTATGTTTTTTTCTTCATCAACATTTCCAATCACAATCTATATTTGAACATCAGGTTGAGCAAGCAAGAGAAGAAAAACGTTGATGAAAAAAAAAACTTACATAATCTAATTCAAAAATATTCAAGTGAAGATCAAAGTATTGTTTTGAATTGTGGACATGAAGAACAGTAAATGCAAAAGGAGAGAAACTGAGCTGGCTGTACAGTTATAGGCTTTCAGTAACCATAGATGAGGGCTCAGAAAAGCATTGTAGCATTTCAGGCTTGTGTGGTGAAACGAAACTATGGTTTCATATATATTTTATTGGTTCATTGACAATAATTCAGAATTGATAAGATAGTTTTTTAATTCTAACCGTGTATGTTTTTTATTTGACATTTTCAATCAGAAATGTTCTCTGAAAGAGGAGGCGACCTGGAACTTATACCACACTTTCCAACCAGAAAAAAGCAAGTGCTGATTTTGTTAAAACTGTAACAAAGCTCTCTTTTATGTGAAAAGGATCGGTTTAAAATATGGTGGGGATAAGGCTTAATACTATTCAGTTCTTGCTTGCTTAAAACGAGTACTAAGAACACAGACGATCTATTTTTGTGCTGCTAATGCTTTAATCGATTCAACTACTCTTGTCCAGACTGTAAGCCAACGAATCGGTTGCTTCTTTTGTTCGAATTGCTTGTTCCTAAAGCAAACTTTCGAGTTAATTGCATCAGAACAGCAATTTATATTCCCACATTCAAACAAACAGATAGTACAAAGTAGCAAGTAAACTAATATATCGACAACATCCCGGAAATAACTTAAGGTAATTTGACAAGACAAAAAACAAAAGGTGCATTGAATTTATATATGTAACTGATGCATTCCGTACACTGATATAGTAAATCTGCGTAACAGCAAACCAGATAATAATGAACTACCATTGTTACAAGCCAAAATGATGAACTTCCTACTTACCAATCTGATACAAACTATGATGATCTTCAGCACCGTGTAGGCTTGAATGCATTTCTTACATATATGAACTGTACAACATTTATCTATAATAATCATACTCCTAACTTTTATCTCGGACCATCGACTTGATTCCCCGCAGTGCAACCTCACTCTCTCGACTCTCTGCAACCAGCTGCTGTAAATCGACAGAGGGAAATTGCAAAGCTAATTTCAAAGTGTTGGAAGGGTTTGAAAAAGAAAAAACAAATTACAAAAACCTCACACGTATCTCAAAATTGCCAAACAAATTTGAGCACAGCACATAGCACTTCCTAAAAAACACAGCAAACTTGCAACTTTATATAAGCACAGATCGACAAGACCAGATCTATGCACATACAACTAAACACACATAACTATAATCTAGGGCTTCGAATCAGGTCTAAAAAGTTTGATGTTTGATGCACCTTTCGAAGCACAAAGAGATCTCTTTTTCATTTTGCCTTAGGTCGGGAACACCCCGTTGGCCTGCACGCAGTAATCCATAATACTTAAGGGTGGCTCTTTCATATACTCTCCCGCGATCATCATGCTCTGCACGCCTGCAATAAAATTCCCCCAAAACATGAGTAGCCCTACAGAGCGAGGACACATGATAATAGCCCTAACATGGAAACTTATGATGGCCCCGTTGAAACACTGTATATCTATGCACCATGGAACGAAAAGCTTTGGCTTGTCCTGCTGCTTCATCGATTTCTCCTCTTTCTCCTTCGATAAACCCCAACTGGATGATTAGGTCTTTTTCACCAGAGAGGGGTACTTACTAATAATCATAAACTGGGTGACGACAGGTCTGGCAGATAAAGTTTATATCATCCGATCCAAGCGGTGGATTAACTCGAAGTATGTGCTAACCCTGGTAATAATCCAAGAAAAGCCTGAATCTCCAGCATTTGCCTTGGGATGGTAATAAGTGGGATAATTGTGCCTAAAGATTAATCTGGACAAGAAGATTAAGCTGTGCAGAATTGGTGGGTGTTTTTGTGAAAGAGGAAAAGCAGCAGTTTTGTTAGATTAGTATGTCAGGGAAGGAGTAATGACTAGAGTCACTAGCACTTCATCTGTGGAAACCAAGAGGAAAGGGAATACCACGTTTGGAACGATGGGCTACCACTTTTCCGCCGCTTCCAAGGTGACCCGCAAAACAAGTCTTACCTCGGAATTTCGCCCGATTTATCCCAAGGTTGCGTGTGGTTTATAAATAGCAAACAGTTCTTTCGTAGGTAGTGCCCGTACTTGTAACGATTTTATATTTCCGTTTTTAGTCTCATCTTGGTCGGTTGCAAATTTCCCCTAACAAAAATGCACATCTCACAGGAATTTTGTGACAGTTGGGTCGTTTTAGATTGTTTAATGACGTTTAAAATGTTTATTATTTTTATTGGATCTTTAAATTAGTTGGAATTTAATATTTTTGTGTTTTTTATATTCTCTTGAGAAGTGTAAAGAAACAACTAGATTTTTATATAAAATATCTTTTTTAAAAATTTATACAAAATAGATATAAATATTTTTTTGAGGTGTATTTTTTATTTATATATGATGAATTGATTCATTTCGAGAAGGATGTTTCCATAACAATACTTCTATGGGTAATTTATATAGTTTTTTAAAGATAGATATGGTAGTTCATATATTTTATCATTTTTTTTTAATTCAGGGGTGTCCTCGCAACTCAATCCAGTGTGCGTGTTTCCTTTATGGGGTGAGCTAAGGAGACTAGTCCCCTGAAGATGCACGCAATAGCCGCATACCACGTGCATCAGGAAGTTTGGGCCTCAAAGTTGAACCCAAAACAAGTGGAGAGCAAACCTACAGCCCAAGCCAACTTTGCTACTCGTGTAGACATATATTTTATCATTTTATTCATGACAACCCTTAATTTTTTTTTACATTTTCTTACTTCATTCTATATATTCTTTTCATTTTCCCCTCTCAATTAGATAAATTTGTAAATTTGAGCAAGTAATAGCATGTTTACTCTATGTGATTTCTAGATTTAATTGGGTAAGATTTGCTTAATAGACAAAAATCACATACATTAATCATTATGGATTGTGGAAAGCGAATGTTTTTTATAGTATTTATTTTTTAATCTTTTGTATTTCATATATTTATATTTATATTTATTATTAAATATTAATATTAAGTTTATTATTAAAATATTAATACTTTGACATGTAAACAAGTGTCACATTTAAAGTAAAAGGTAAAAGTTCTTGTTAACATGCTCATGCTACTACACTTTACCCCTTGCGATCATTGTAGAATGTCTCTAAACATAATAAATTTAAGTTAAGCAAATATATATTAACAATTAAATATAATAACTTAAATAAATTTGAGGTTGGATTGATAAATGAATAATTAGTATCTATATCTTAAATATATTTATCTAAAAAATGTTAAAAGATATTTATTTTATTTATTACATCATACATGGACATATTAAATTTTACTTTTATTTAAAAACTAGCATTTGCATCTAAAAGGAGGTTCAAGAATTACACCGATAGAAAACTATATGGATGTTTAATATGTTAGACAGTATGTGTTTGTGGATGGATGTGTTGCAAATTCTAGTTGCATATGGTTGGATTAAATAATTAACAATTAATAATAAGTGTCAAATAATGGAATGAAATAAACTTAGACAAATCTAGATTTTTTCCTTAAAGAAATTAAGTATTATCTGATTATGAAATGTTTGCATACAAATTTAACACATAAAACAATGCAAATGAAAAAGAAAGTTGTCATCAAATTGACAAAAAGCATTGCAAATAGAAATAGAACATTCCCATTAAATTGTCTAATCAATATTTATTTGACTTTTATGTGATAAGTGAGATTTTGGAGGCTTTACCATTAAACAACAACTAGTTTACCATTAAATGGCAACTAAAACTTGTTTTGCAACAACTCAATAATGATTTGCAAGTGTGAGACTTGTTTCAGGCTCAAATCTCACACTATATGTAGCCTATCGGTTAATTATTATTTTTTATCTATGTTGTTTACTTTATATTATTTGGAGAGCTATGTTTTTCATAATTTTATTTTTTATTCATTAAAAATGTATTTTATTTTGTTATTGATTATTTTGGTAATTTTTATTTTTTTTAAGTGTATATATTACTTTTTAATAGTTTCAATTGTAGACGTTGATATAAATTTTGATGTCTTTATATTAAAAAAAA
The DNA here is from genome assembly GCA_007258455.2 of Sequoia sempervirens. Lineage (NCBI taxonomy): Eukaryota > Viridiplantae > Streptophyta > Pinopsida > Cupressales > Cupressaceae > Sequoia > Sequoia sempervirens. Next base: position 12,152 of record VDFB02105601.1, on the reverse strand, counting down.
AAACTTCGTAAATAATTTTTTTTCACAAACATGGAATCAAATGTTTCTTCTCCCTACTACCATTATAGATTAGGTCTCTTGGCATAAAAAATGTGATATTTAAATAAGAGGAATCAATAAAATGTTTCCTTTGATCTTTAATATCATATGAACTTGCATGGAATTTGGTATTTACAAACACCTTCAGGGACTATGTTGAATTACTAAGGTCAATTTTTCCTAGGCCAAACCCTTGGATCAACTAGACTTACAAATATAATTTAACTTATACATTTGAATGATATAACAAAATAGATTATAAGCTAGCAAATCAAAAGTATCTCCTAATTAAATTAAAGCTTATGTGGAAAAATCTAGGTGTATTAATCAAGGGTGTGGATAAAGCTATCTCGATCAAATGATTATTTCAAGGTTCCACTAGGAGATCTATTGAGGGAATTTCACTACTAGAACGACTACCCACAAGACCTTGAAGGCAAGATATTGGTTTACATCTCTTGTTGGTGATTTTGCTAAGATGGTTAGAAAATGTATTATTTTTAAATATTTTTAAAAATATTAAAATATATTGGATCCTTAAATATTAGAATAATTATAATTGGATACTATTTTCAACAATGGGGAATTGATTAAATTATAGAGAAAATATTTGAGAAATCTAGCAATAGTTTCAAATAGATATTAGTGGAAATTGCCTACTTTTCTAAGAAGGTTGAAGAAATCCTAAGAAAAAGTGTCACTACTAAAGTTGTTATATATTTCTTATTATAAAAATGTACTACTAAGTTTAAAGTCCCACATGATACCATTGTTTGTAATGCTAAATGTTTTAGAGCTCACGAATCTATAGAATTATGTAGCAAGTATGGGATTGGGTAAAAGTTCAAAACTGCATTTAAATATTTATAACCATTTTTTTGAAACATATGGTTTAGGTAGATCCATTCTAACTAAGTTAGATATGGGTCATAAATTTTCCAATTGGAAATATCCATTGCATACATGTATAGGATCACTTTGGGGTCAATTTACCAAAAGAATAAATTATTCAAAAAATTGATGTTTCAACAACTCGGGTACTCATGTAAGTAGTATTTTTTTAACATATAAAAACTACCCTTTTGTACATTTATAAGTGTACTTTTAAAAAATATATATTTTTTTAATAGCTTATTTATTGGGCATGTGTAAAAAAATGGAGGACCAAAAAGTGGTCACCCCAATTTTTGACCCCTATGCAAGAATAACACAAGTGCATTATAACATGAGCATGCTATTTCTTATTAAAACAAAAAAATAGAAACATCTTTTATTTTACCATTTTTCTCTCAACCCATGACCTAAGCACCCTTCTAAGTGCACTCATGTTATTGTAGACCTAATTTTACACCCAAAGTTTTACCAAATCATCACCAAAATATCACAAAGATTTTGGGGAGATCAAATAAGTAAGTATTTTTAATTTTTTAGTTTTAAATTTGGATTAAATAGGTAGATTGAATTAGTTTTTTAATTAAAATTTGTTTAATTTTTAGGATTTGATAATTTTCCCCCAAATATTCAAAATCCCAAATCACCTCTTCATGAAAACCCTAGATTGAAAAAAAGCCACAACAAACACCTCCTACAATTCCTCATCATGCAAATATTCACAAACCTATTATAAATTCATTCATCCAACTTTGTGCAATGTGGTGATAATGATGAAGAAGATGATGATTTATCCAATGTTATCAACACAATAGAATTTCAACCTCATAAGGGACGAACCACTTTGTTGCATAACATTTCTTTCAAATATATTGATGCATCCATAAACACAACCGATGGTCCTCTCTATATCACCATTCAAATAAATAAAAATACACAAGGGGGTACTCATTGATCCATGTAGCTAGAGAATGTGATCATTGAGGAATTTCTATTTGTGTGTGAACTTTACAAAGATAACTATGAACAATCGAAAGCATGGTTGAAAAATCAGGATGGCTATGTTCACCCTATGATAGGTTTGATTTAACTCTCCCAATCAAATTTGAACCTAAACAATTACATGTTTCATTTAACCATTCCAACGTCAAATTTCATTTGAAGTTAGGCTATCCATGGCTATGCTCAATGAATGTGGTCCCATAAATTATCCACAAGTGCATAATGTTCCCATTTGAAGAAGAAATACATATTGTTTATCATAGTGGGTTTAAACATTTGGCTTCCTTGTTGAATACATAAGAAAAATGAGAAGAGGGTGAAATAGTTGTATATTAAAACATGAAAACCCTCATTAACATTCAATCTACATTAGTCTATAAACCCTTAACAACCATTAAAACCTTACCACACATTAGTAGAATGTAAACATGAGAAACACTAATGAAAAAACATCCAAACACATGAGAACACCAAATTTATGTGGAAAACCAAAGAAGGGAAAAACCACGGTGAGGATTAGCTCACAATATAAAGTAATTGCAACACCAAATACAATAAGCTCACTATTTGAGGCCTCACTACCCAAAGAAAAAAGAAGGTCTAACTACCAATGGCTCATTGCCAAATTAGAAAGAAGAAGAAATAAGATTGTTACAATAAGAAATCCATCTTAGAGCAATAGAAAATTTCCACCACTGCTTCACTAGAACATTCACACTTTATATAATGTAGACACCTTCTACTCACTACTTCTAGTAGTCTTAAGCATTAAAGCTCACACTACATTTCACACTTTGGAACTTCACATCTCAACACTTCACATTACACACTTCTCTTATATTTCCTCTATCAAATAATCACACATATATATTGTCTTAAACCTTGAAATCAATCTACAAGGCCGGCTATGCACCTCAAATGTGCAAATTTAAATTATGTCAATACTAAAACATTCCCACAATGGAAATGAATGAAGGTGAACCACATCACACCTTAACTTAGACCTAAATCCATATGAACATGTCATGCCACTCTTCCACAAACACAGAAGCATATATGCAATTAGTGTAAACACCTAAGGTTGGTCGAACCTATGTTAACGCCATTCAAAATTTAAGTACATGCTTCCTTTGATCCAAAGAAAACTTGCAAACCACAAAAATAACTTTAACACAATCTAGAATATTCCATCAACACCCTAAAATCCAACAAATCCTTCACAACAGCATACACCAGAACATATTCATTTTGCACAACTAGCTAACCTTCCACACACTACAACACCTAAATCCAACCTTGTGGAGCACCAAAAAAAAAACTCAGAATGAAAATAGATACTAGAAATATAATCACACTTCTAGATCTACAAGAATAGAAACCAAACTATGGAGAAATGTAAAGCAAAACCATTTCTCCTAGACAACACTTCTTACATAGTTCACATATTGGTAAACAAAAAATTATCTACACAATGATCCAAAACAAGAAACTCTAGATATAAAACCTTTGAACACCTATAAGAAACATACCTGAACCACACAATAAGGTCTTCAACCATGAAGAAATGTGGATAAAAACACTAAACACCACTCTATCACATTGAACACTCTCCACCACACTATTTCCTCTTTTATTCAAATTTTCTCAAAAGCACTTGGAAACCAAGAACCACAAACACATTTTCATCATTTGGAACACTTTTGTAGAATCTCAACCATACAAGAGGTTGAACATCACAGACACATGCTCATCAAAGCATCTCCATAGGTTGACATCAATACAACAATAAATATCTATTGACATCAATGATAACAAAAACTTCCAACAATCTCCCTCTATGTCATTGATGACAACACATGGAAAAACCATCAACAACAAGAAAAAAAAAAAAATCTTTGATCACCAACTCATATACTACACCATAGTGCATATTCCTCCCTCTTACACAAGCATATACTTTTCAACACTTTATCTTACATAGGACTTCTCTCTTCCTTACTTCATATGGTTTTTTAATTAACTCTCTCCCCCTTTGACATCAATGGAAAAGGGAAAGACATATCTTTTTTTCTTTGCTTCCCTTTGACATAAATCACATATACATTCTCTCCCTCAAAGGTAGCACCTATAAGGAATGACAACTTCTCTGCAACCTCTGTATTCACTTCCTCTGACAAGGCTTGAAAGGACAACACCACAACACAATGACAACACTTACTCCCCTTGACTGCAACAACCAACAATGCTACTACCTACTCCCTCTGAGAGGTAGCCACCAACATCAATCTAGAAAAAGGAATGAATCTTGAGATCCACTGGATTGATGCATATCCTTATTCATCTAATTAAAAGGAGGGGCAATAACCCCCAACTTCTCTCGGAGATACTCAAAAGTATCATTAGAAAGAGCCTTCATGAAGATATCTACAACTTGATCCTTAGTAGGCACATACTCTAACTTCACCTCATTCTCTGCAACCTTCTCTCTCAAAAAGTGATATTGGATTGAAATATGCTTTTTACTTGAATGCATTACCAAATTCTTTGGAATATTGATATCACTTGTATTATCACATAAGATAGAAATAGGTTCATCATATACCACTCTAATATCCTTTAAATCTTGCTTCATCCACAACACCTATGTGCAACATGATGTTGTAGTAATGTATTATGTCTTTGTAGTAGATAATGATATTGAATCCTACTTCTTTCTTAGCCAAGACACCAACCTACTTCCAAGAAATAAAGCACCACCACTTGTATTCTTTATGTCATCCACACAACCTACCCATCTACATATGTTTAAGAACTTAGAGAGAAATCAATATCATTTGGATACCACAAACCATATTCCAAAGTTCCTTTAAAATATTTGAATATCCTCTTCACTACTACCACATGTGACTCTTTGGGATCTTGAAATTTAGCCATAAGGAAAACTACATGCATGATATTTGGTCTAGTGGCAATTAGATATAGCAGTCCTACAATCAATGATTTGTACTTGATCTGATTAGCCTTAAGAGATTCTTCATTCTTACTTAGTTTGCAACTAGTGACTATGGGAGTACATTTTGGTTTAGAGTCTTACATCCCAAAAATTCTTCAACATTTCCTTAACATACTCGAAATATGATATGAATTTATCTCTTTCTTTGTCTGATTGATTTGAAGTCCAAGGAAGAAATTATTCTCCCTAAACATAGACATCTCAAACTATTTTTGCATCTCTTCTACAAATCTCTTTCACATTGATTCATTACCTCCAAAGATTATGTCATAAACATACACAATCACAATCAAGATTTGATCTTTTTCAACTTTGAAATAAAGATTGATATCTATGGTACCTTTATTGAATCCTTGTAGCAACAAGTACCTATCCAATCTTGCATACCAATCTCAGGGAGCTTGCTTGAGTCCATATAATTCCTTCTTCAATTTGCAAACAATATCAAAATTATCTAATAACTGAAATCCTTCCAGTTGTTCAATATAAACTTTTTTTTTCAAGTCACCATTCAAGAATGTAGACTTCATATCCATCTAATATAATTTGAAATCCTTACATTCTGCAAAATCAAAAGACATCCTAATATATTCCATTCTTTCCATTGGAGCAAAAGTCTCCTCAAAATCTATTCTTTCTACTTGTGAGTAGCATTTACACACAAGTCTTGGCTTGTTTCTTACCACTTCTCCACTCTCATTTAGCTTGTTCCAGAATACCCAATTAGTTCCAATCACATTCTTGTTTGCAAGTCTTAGGACAAGTTCCCAAGTTTGATTCTTCTCAATCTGAATCAGTTCTTCCTCCATAGCCTTGATCCAAAATTCATCTTTGCACACTTCAATCACTGTTTTAGGTTCAACTTTAGAAAAAAAAAATAGGTTTACCTGTTCTTCTATCATATTAGCCTTTCTTCTTGTCAACACACCTCTACTCTTGTCACCAATGATTTGTTCTTCTGAATGATTCTTCTGCACATACTTAGGGGTCTTAGGGATCTTTTTTAGAGCTTCTTCCTCTTTAACCTGCACTTCTTTTTCCTTTCCATCATCTTTCTCTTCTTCTTTGCAAGATGACTCATCTAACTCATCCATATATCATCACTAAAATTTTGTGTAAGTCTTCATCTACTTTGAAACTTGCACTTTCAACAATATTTTCAGCCTCTTGTTGTAGCATCGATACGCCTTGCTTCTTGTAGAGTATCAAAGGAATATTCCTTCATCATATCTTGCATCAAACTTTCCTATGTTTTCTTCATCTCTTCTGATATAGAATTTGCATCCAAATACTCTAAAATATTTCATAGTAGGGATTCTTCCATACCACAAATCATAGGAATTATTTAAACTATTTGTCCTTGCTTGTGCTTTGTTAAGTATTTAGACTACAGTGTGAATTACTTCTCTCTAGTAGACAACTGGTAGATTTGCTTCCTTCATCATTGTTCTTGTTGCTTCCTGAACTATCATATTCTTCCTTTCCACAACTCCATTCTATTGAAGAGTTCGAGGAGATAAAAAATGTCTCTTTATTCCATGATCTTCATAGAAATTATTAAAATCATTGGAGGTGAACTCTCCACCTCTATTAGATCTCAAACATTTGATTTTCACATTCATTTCATTCTCTACCATTTCTTTGAATAGCTTAAACTTATCTAAAGCTTCTGATTTTTCATTGATAAAAGTAACCAAAGCCATTCTAGAATAATCATTGAAATTAATAGCATGAAATACCCATCACCTTGAAAAAATATGATTTCAGTAGGTCCATAAAGATATGTATGCACCAACTCCAAAGGACTGATAGTATATTGTTATTTAACTTTGAAAAATTTTCTATCTTGCTTCCCAATTTGGCATTCCTTGCAGATAGCATTGATAGGCTTTATAATCTTCAGCAAATCTATCACAACTTGATTTGAATTGATCCTCACTGGGCTATCAAAATTGACGTGACACATTCTTCTATGCCATAGACAACTTTCATTAATCTGAGTCATAAAGGATTGACCATTTGCACCCTTAAGTTGATAAACATTTCCATCTATCCTTCTTGCTACAACCACATTTCTAGAACCTTTTCTAATATTACAACCATTATCCTGAAACACAAGATTATATCCTTTTCTACATATTTTTCTTTTGCACTCAAAATGGTTATGTCCATAGCTCTCAAAAACGAAAAGGATGCCTCAAGAGGCTGCCAATCTCTTGATACACTTTAGGGTAAAAGACAAGGTCAAAGAATTCAACCTTCTACTCTTCAGGTGCTGCCAAACCTAGGCGGGTGTACCTATCTGAATGAAGCAAACTTTATGTACTTATGATTATCTCTTCTGGCGCGATTTTCCACAATGGCGCATAGAAGCCAACAAATGAAATCAATCTTGATAGCAATAAAGCAATCTTCCTGATCTAAATCCTAAAATGCTTAATTAATGATATAAAGAAACTGAATGAATTCAAAATGATGAAGTGCATAGACTAGTGCCTTATTGGGTATGCGGACTCAAATGAAATCAAGATGAGCAACACTTCTCTAGAGAAAACTCAAATTATTTGGCATATATTTTGTTTACAAGTTTTATAAACATGTAAGACTGTAACTACTAAACTCTACTTTAATAATCCAGATGAATCTCCTTTGATTACTATGATCAACTAAAAGGATTTAATCTTTGCTTGAAAGAACCAATCAATTAACCACATAGATACAACAAATGTGCATTGATAAACTGAACATAAACTTGTTATGTCAATTCAAACAACTAGAAAGAATCAATCTTGGAGACAACTTAGCAATACTTTCATTAAATTCAACAAATAATTGACACCAAAAATGTGCAGCAACATCAATTAACTTTCATAAGTACCTCCATTTTGAAAACATGCATCATAGTCTCTGATTTGAGAATATTTATTCTACTGTATCCATCATGTACCTACTATATATCAAAAATCTAATAGCTCATGATAATTTACAACTACAAAATGCCTATTTATACACCAGCATTAGAAAAACATATCATATTGAGATCCCATGCCGGCCCTCCACAGAATTTGGGCTCAAATCATGTTGGCCTACAACAGTATTTTAGGAACTCACATGTCGGCCACAGTATATGAATTTTGTTAATCCTTCCTGAGACAGTCACTGAGACATCCCCATGAGTATGCCGAAGGCAATAATATCATCAATCGTCCCATGGTTCATTTTTGCTGTGACCTTGTGATGTCGGGAAGATATCATATCGATGACATTATGTTTTACAGAGAACCCCATCTGTAGATTATATTACGTTCCATCGATATGTGCCCTTCTACCTCTTGTGTGTCACTGTGACTTATCAGAATCGAGGGGACATCTCATAGAACACCCTTTGTTATACTGAAAGTCTTCATCCATACTGAGTCACCGAGACAAAAGCACACTCACACCGAGATGTATCATTCATTTTCCTTCGCCAAGACAATGCATAGTCGGGGAGATGCTTTGTAGATTATACTATGTCATATTGAAACACCCCGAACTGACACCTTCATCTCACTGAGACAATACTAAGCCCTCACCGAAAGCCATTCATTAGACTTTGTCGGCAAGACCTGACAGGCTCACCAAGACTTTATATCGATGCCCCAACTCTCGCCGAAAAGTCAATCCTTCCTCCGCCAGTCGGTAAGACAATTCACACTCACCAAGACCACATGCCGCTAACTTTAACTCTCACCGATGTATATCCATACATGCCAATCGGTGAGACATAAAGTGCTCGGTGAAACAATATGCCAAAGACCAAACTCCCGCCGAGACGCGTATCCTCTATTGTCGAAACCGTGAAGAAGTCATGTTGAAAGCTGTCTGCGTGTAAAATCCAATTGTTGTGACATAAAAGGAGTCACGCCGATAGGAAACACAAACTCCTTTTAACAAGAATACTCGAAGGGTCAGGGAGACAGTCATGAACTTATGCCGATAGGAACAAGAATGTGCAAAATGCAGACATAGATGATTTTATGGGGCTACATGGGCAAAATATGGGTAAAAGTGTCATGAAGAGAGGAAAATGTGCTCAAGGTAGAGCTCATTTGGAAAATGCATGGGTATGAACAACATGAAAACTCATCAAAATTTTATGGTTCCAATAGTGGCTCCGTCTGGGGATGAATGATAGTAAGATCATTGTAAGGATCCAGATCTTTGGGTGAGCAGACCAGACACAAAAAGATGAACCAGTGAGCAGAATGGAAAAGAACATGAAGTAAGATGGAATGAATGCAAAATGAATGCAAGATGGAGGTGAACCAAAACCCTAAACTACTATGCATGGAAAAGAATTTTAGAGAGGATAAGCAAGAGTTGTCCATGCACTGGCAACCTTTAATCCTCTGTGTTTCAATTTCACCTGTTCTGAGCTGTTACAATCTAAAACTCAAACCATACTTTCCCCTATCAAATACCTGGTTTTGTCTTGAGTTCATCAGATTCCTCCTGAAGACATTCATGAAATCTTCCCTATCACTGTTATTGCAAGTTTTCAGAGAATCATCATGCTCAGCTTGGCCCAAATTCCCTTCATCATTCTGTAGTTTAAATTCTCCATCATGGGACAAATCTCTGTTATCTTCAACATACAAAGTATATGCATATTCAACACAAAATTCCTCATTATCTTTCTCACTGTTATGTATTATGAAACACTCTCTCATTTGTATTGAAAATTCACCATTGAAGTGCTTCTCTTGAGAATCAAAAGGTTCTATCATATCCACATTGTCTGAAACAAACAAATTTGAGACCTTTTACACCTATTTGACACTACCATTTGGATACAACACTGGAATATGACTCATATCTTCATTATCAAGCATGTTTGAACCAATCAAAGCTGGAAATCTATCATTGTTGGTATGCAAATAAACGTCTTCTCTAGATAAGTTAAACATTTCAAAATCACATACCTCATCTTGAATGGACATAAACTTTTGATTAACACCAAAAGTTTCACCATCATTCCATGAAATGCATTGAGATTCATAAGAATCATCACACAAAGATCTTTCACTGTCAAAACAAATGCAAACTGGACACAAAACTTCAGGATCACCTTCATATATATATCTCTGATATTCAAGAGTCAACAAATCTAAAATTTGCTCACTGTCGAATAAACAAGTTTCATCATTTTCATCACCACAGTTATATTCTCCACTTTTGTCATCATCAAAAAGAGGTCCAAAATCATTAGAGAATGAAAAATTAGAAACACTACCAATATAGTCATTTATTCCATCATTCAACATACCACTTTGTTTGTCTAAAAATATCTCCTCACCATGAAGCGGATTTGAAAGAACTTCTTCCTTATCAAATGTGTGTTCATAGTTTTCAATTGCAGTTGGAAGTGTTACTTGTTTACTATCAAATGGATCCACCTTTTTCATTGCTTCTTCCTCTTGATCATCACAAAAACTACAAGAGTCTACAGATCAAAATCCACAAATCCATCTTCACAATTTGAAAATTCACTGGATCCCTCATAACATATATTGCCCTCTATGTCATAATCTGTTATGTAGGAAAGAAATTCAATATCCTCGTCATCCTCATACGGGCTATCATATGAGCCATATTGACTTGCACATGTCCCATCTTCTATTGGTTGTAGTGTATGATTGATTTCCTGTTGCTCATCTGTGGTATCACTATTGTCTTCATACCTTTTCCCCTGCGTGGTTTCAATAAATTTAAATTTATTCACTGGATCAAAGGTACATTGTTCTGATAACTCTGGCCAATAAAATGATTTAGGCTCCCATGCTTCACCAAAGTACATCCTCCATACACCACTGCAGTCATGTGCGGCATACTTTTCAGTTGGATCAACACTAACTAATTTTGGCTAGGCTGATTCTATCTTGAAATTGCCAAGATCCACATCACAAAAACAATTGATTTGATCTTGAGGTACACAGTCAACAACCTGGCTCATTCTTGGCTCGCTATACAACTGACTTCTTGACCATTCACTAGAATAGTAGCATAAGATAAATCAAATTGGACGTTTCCACCAATAGCTGTTGTCCACTGTCTTGACAAGAGCATCCCAAACTGAGGAGGAGTATCAATGACTGTTATATCTATATTATAAGCCACCTGTGGATAAGTAGCTAGTTTGACTTCAACATATTTCATTATACCCACCACAGGCACATGTCAATTATCCATTGCATAGCACCTTCCCTCATTAGTATCAACTCTCATGCCAAGCTGCTTCATAACTCCTATTGGCATCATATTTATAGCAGCACCAGAGTCTATCATGCAATTCCTCAACAGTTTGTTATTTATGAGTAATGTAGTGAAAAAAGGATCAACTTGTGGAGGAGTTGTTAGTACATCACTCAAGCAGACTTCTAGGATATTTACTTTTCCCCTCACGCATTGGCTACTTTAATAGCTGCTACTTTATTTTCTTTAATTCATTATCACTTGAAACGCCTATATTCCTTTGAATTTTCATCATCTCAAGTAAAGGAACATATATTTTTACCTAGGATAATGCCTGAGTGAAGTCAAAAGAAGAGCCATCTACCTTAATCATTTTTTTCTGCTCCAATGTTTCTCCTTTTTTTCCCTCCTTTTGATCAGTCTCTTGCATTTCTTTGCATAGCTCTTTAACTTCCTCCTTTTGGACAGGCTTCTATTCACTTTTATCAGGTTGTCTATTTTTTGCTTTCTTCACAGTTCCTTGTGTCACCTTCTGATCCTTCATAAAAATTTCCCTAGGGACACCTTCATTTTCATTTACAGTCCTATTTCTCAACCAGTACCTACTCTTTGCTTCTTCAACTGCAACAACAATTAGTCTCTCTATCTCCTCTTTGGTGAGTCTCCTCATATTGCAGTGAGTGGGCATTTCATCAGAATGTGGTTCTATATAATCTTCTTCAGAATTAGAAAAGACCTGTTGTTTAGCCATATGGACATTGTATCTTTGATTTGAAACATCATACTCATAACCTTCATCCTCTAAAGATGAGTACCCTTCCTCAATATGGTGAAAAGTGTTTGAAGTTAAATACACTTTGTGATCATCTCCACAGTTTCCCATCAACATTCCTTCCTCCTGCATTCTTTGGGCTACAACACAATAGTCTGGAGAATGTGGCTGATTACAAACTTCACAGAAGTAATTATTACT
>VDFB02105600.1:0-17747 GCA_007258455.2 Sequoia sempervirens | reverse complement strand
TAACTTTATTAATTTGATCTTCAAAGTACTTATAACATTCAACCAAAAGAAATATGCATGAGTATAATGTAAGCAACCACAACACCATAACACAAGGATTTTTACTTGGAAACCCTATTAGGGGAAAAACCATGATGGATGGCCAAACCACAATATAATCTAAGTATACTCAAAAAAAAAATTATAAAATGGGAATGCACTTGTATTTAGGCACACTTCCTAGAGCTCACTGCTCAAAATCAGAAAGGCTAATTACCTTACAAAAGTTTGGAATACTTCCAAAGATTTGAACTGAGAAAGATAGCATCTACAAATGCCTGATTACAGTTTCAGTTAGGCTCAACAATCAAATTCTTCTCCTTCAAGTTGATTCTGCTCTTCTTCTCTGTTCTACATCAACTCACAGTAAAAATTCTTAATGCACAAGTGAAACTGCACTTAATCACTTTCTAGATCTTCTGATATTCGCAACATACATCCACTCATATTGAACCCACATCAAAATGATATAATCAATCACTTATATATATCCACTACAAGAGATTTGATTGCTCCATGTCAGCTTCAACAAGATAAGAAAATATTCACAAACTGTCGGCTTCAAATCATTCATAATATTCAATGTGAATCCACAAGAGTCAGCCACAACATAGTGAGGACCCAAAACTAAATGCTCGAACACAAAAACACTTAAGCAATAAATCCTCAAATATCTGCGACACACTATATCCATCAAGTCAATCTTCATACACTAATGAATAGAAGATTAGACAATCAGACCTCTTAACTTACATCCAAATCAATACGAGGCATAAAGATTTGTAGATAACACAGATTATGCATCAAAAAATACTCCCTCAGATCCACAACACAAAATAATAATAGAAAATATGCATATGAATCGAAGAACACATATTTACTAGATGCTCTATTTAATCTTAAAAATTAAACATTGATCTTTAATCTGTCTGTCAGTATGAGAAAAATGCAACATGCGGATTGACTAGTTGACAAGGGTTGCCATCAATGAAAACACCATAAAGCATGTGTAGTGTCTCTTGCCAACAAAGTGAAGTTATGGTGGTGTGATGGAAGAGAGAGGAAGGTGGATATGGATGGGTGGATGGGTGAATGAATAAAGAAGTGGACCCCCACAAAAATGGATGTCTTTATTATTACAAGTTACGTACCTTAGTTAGCCAGAAGGAGGGACACTAGGTCCACTACCTTTGGCTGTAGGAAGTTCGGGAGTAGCATGTTGAGTGAATTGTTGTAGGAATTCCTCCTTGGAAGTTGGTTTGTCATACAACTTGAGGTGATGACCATTGACAAGTAGCTTAAATCTGGCAAGGTCAATGGTGGTGAGTTGAACAGCACCATTGGGGAAAACTTCAACAACCTCATATGGTCCTAGCCACCATGTATGCAATTTTCCTACATTATCTTGATACCTTGAGTCTTAGAGCAATTCCTAGTCTCTTGGATAGAATTTATTGTCCCTAATGAATTTTTCACGCCACTTTATTCTCTGATTATGCACTACCTTTGTGTGATGCAAGGTTGTCTTCCTCATTTCATCTAAAGCATTGAGTTGCATGATTCTATCCCTTTTTGCTTCAGAGATATACAAAAACTCAAAAGGAGTGAAGCCTATTCTTTTACAGGTTGTCCTATAGGCCCAAACAACTTTCGGCAACCTGTTTTCCCAATCCTTCCTATGAACAGCCACAATTTTGGTCAAAATGGCTTCAATTTCCCTATTAGTCACCTCAACTTGGCCATTGGCCTGAGGGTGATAAGGAGTAGACTTCTTGCACCTTATGTTGTACCCATTCACTAGTGCTGGAACTAGGGTTGAGGTGAATTGATCCCCTTGATCAATCACTATCTCTCTTGGAGCCCCATACCGTGTGAAAATTTCCTCGTAAAGAAATTCAAAAACCTTATTATCTCTTGCATGCTTCATGGCCTTAACTTCTGCTCACTTGGTTACGTAATCAGTGCATACTAAGATATATGATTTACCATTGGATGGAGGATCAATGGGTTCTACAAAATCCAATCCCCACTTGTCAAATGGAGTGATCACTACCTGAGAGTAAAGGGGCATCTTAAAAAAATTGGTTGGCCTGCCCATCCTCTATCATTGATCACACTTTCTTATATATCTCCCTGCATCCTTGTGGAGTGTGGGCCAATAATATCATGTGTTTAAAATCTTCATTGATGTCCTCTTGGCTGCAAAATTTCCTCCACATGGTTCATTGTGGCATGCATACAAAATATCATATGTCCCATCTTCCCTCACGCATCTCCTCATGACATGGTCTAGTCTAGTGTAGAACAAACATCCTACAATCCATGAAAAGGGAAATGATTTTTCAATGAGCACCCTTCTCTCTTTTGGAGAGAAGTGAGGAGGAACTCCCCCTATCACTAGATAGTTAGCTATGTCAGCATACCAGGGTGTTTGCACATTGATGGAGAATTAATGTTCATCAGGGAAAGAGTCATCAATGACTTGATTATCTTCTAATGTAGTCAGCCTTGAAAGAAAGTCTGCAACAACATTGGCCTTCCCCGACTTATCCACAATGGTTATGTCAAACTCTTGCATCAACAAAAACCATCTGGCTAACCTTCCTGATATCAAGGGTTTATTCATGAGATACCTAATGGCTACATGGTCGATGTGTACAAAGATTTGATAGCCTGTTATGTAGTGCCTAAATTTGTTGAGGGCATAGATTACTGCCAACATTTCTTTTTCTATCACTGTATAGTTGAATTCAACTCCTCGCAAGTTTTTCCTGACAAAATAAATTACATTTTCAATAGCTCCTTCTTTCTTCCCTAGGACTACTCCTATGGCATAGTTTGATGCATCTATATGGATGTGGAAAGGAAGCTCCCAATTGGGGCCCTTGAGTATAGGAACATGAGTCAAAGTTTCCTTCAAATCAGAAAATACCTTGTTACAGTCTTCAGTCCACTGAAACTCAACATCTTTAGTGAGAAGAGTATACAATGGTGCTACTATTTTGTTGAAATCCTTGATGAAATGCCTATAGTAGCCTACATGACCCAAGAAACTCCTAACATTTTTTTTTTTGTAGGTGTAGGCAGAATTGTGATCACCTCAATCTTTGCAGGATCTACTTGAATTCCTTTGTGAGAGATGTAGTGTCCAAGGACTACACCTTCCTGCATCATCATGAAGCATTTTTCATTGTTTAGAGATAGATTATGTTCTTCACATCTCTTTAGGACTCTCCTAATATTCTCTAATACATCATTAAAATCAACACCATAGGTGGTAAAATCATCCATATAAATTTCCATGCAATCATGAGAGATATCTGAAAATATGCTAATGACCGCCCTTTGAAAAGTTACAAGTGCATTGCATAAACCAAATGGAAGGATTGAGTAGGCATAATTCTCCCGTGGACAAGTAAAGGTGGTCTTCTCCTAGTCCTCAGGTGCAATTTGGATCTAGTTATACCCACTAAATCCATCTATAAAAGAGAAGTACTTCTTTCCTACAATTGAATCCAAAACTTGGTGTATGAAAGGTAGAGGAAAATGGTCTTTTTTTGTGGTAGCATTGAGTTCCCTATAATCAACACAAACTTGCCACTTCCCTCCCTTTTTGGTCACAATCACCAATGGAGATACCCACTAACTATCTAAAATGGGGTAAATAAATCTTGCATCTAGCAATTTTTGTAGTTCCCCTTTTACAATTTCTCTTATTGCAAGGTTAATTCTTCTTTGTAGTTGTCTCACTGGGGTACAATCATCTCTGATGTAAATCCTATGAGTACAAAGCTTAGGATCCAAGCCCTTCATATCATGATAGTCCCACGCAAATGCATGCTAGTGGGTTCTCAGTAAGTTTGTCAATGACAACTATTGTTCTTCACTCAATTTGTTGTTAATATTTAGATATTTTCCTTCTAACACTTGCACTTGTGTAGTTATCTCTACCATAGTTGCTTCACTAATGCTTGGTACTTTGAGTTCATTTGGCATCAATGTATGAGACATACTTGTTGCTACAGGAAGTTCTATTGCAGGAAGAGTGGGAAAAAGTGTCTTTACTGGATCACCAGAATGAGAGGATGGTGCTTCCTCTACTTCACAATGATTCTAAATTATGTTAGATAATACTTCATCTTCCTCTTGAAGCTGCATGAAAGATCTTCTTCCTAACATCATAAACTATTCCATAGAATTAACTTCCTCAGCCTCTTCACCAACATGTGGCCATACAAGATTATCCATGTCATGGGATGGCTGAGCAAGAGGGTAGAGAACAAGATTTTTGGTGCTCTTTCCATCAGAAATGTTCATGTCTCCTATCCTGCATCCAATATAGGCATCTGTTGTTGCTAACCATGGCCTTCCTAGGATAATGGGGTACCTGCCTAGTGTAGCTTTAGGAGAAATAACCATGAAATCTACTGGGTACTCCCAAGAGTCCAGAGTTACCACAAGGTCCTCTAATATCCCATCAAGTTTAATAGTGGAACTATCAAAAAATTGTGGGACAATAGGAGTAGGTCTCATACTTGCAGCATTTAGCTACTGCAGGATATCCTTTGTCATTACATTTATTGTTGCTCCCAAATCAATCAAAGCATTCCTTATTTGGATCCCATTTATGATAACTCCTACCACAAGGCTCCCTGAGTCATTATATTTGGGAACAGTCACTTTCTCAAGCATGATGTCAACCAGTTGTCCCACCACATGAACTATAGTGGGGTCTTTCTTCTTCCTCCCTGGCTTCTTAAGGCATGCTTCCTTAATTTTTTTGCCATATATAGGAAAATATTTTATGGCCTAAAATAGAGGTATCTGGACACATATATGCTTCAACGGATCTAAAATGTCAAAGGTCGGCTCCACCTTATCTTCCTTTTGTTTAATTATCTCCAACCTCTAAGGAAATGGTGGTTCTTGTTCAGTCTATTTGACTGGGGTTGGTTCAGGAATTTTAGGTACACTTGGTTGAATGGGGGAATTCAAAGGCTCCTCTTCCTTCATAGGAAGCTCAGTGATAATGGGTGTGGAAGGACCTAGAAAAGTAGTTATTGAACACAAGTGGATGTCACTTACACTCACATCATATGCAGGGAATTGATTTGGATCAGCAAAGTATATTGGTTGTTGTTGTGGTTTATTATTTGGTTTAGGTGTGGGTTGAGTTGGTAGCTGAGTAGGTTTAGGTGTATTTGAACTTGAGCTAGTAGGAGGCGGGCATTATAGCAGGTTTTTGGGGCTAAGAAGGTGGTTGCATGTAATTGGTTGTCTAGTTTGGCCATTGTTGTCTTCCCCTCCATTGAGATGTTTGTTGCCAATTTCCTTAAAACTGCTACCAATTCCCTTGAGGTTGTTGCCACTAGGGTGGAGAGTTTTGGTGATTAGGCCAAGTATTTAGAGGATTATTCCAAGGATATGTTGGATATCTTCCATAATTGGATGGATATGGAGGCTACCATTGGTTACCAAATGAATATGAATTGAAATATGGCCCAACAAAAGAGAGTAGATCTGGTGGCATACCTTGTCTTGGAGCCCATGGCCTCTATTGTGCAACATAGTAGACTCTATTCTCTTCAACCTAGCTTGATTTGAACTCAGGTGGAATCTGGTTACTTTCAATATTAGCTACCACCCTGCATCTGTAGTCCTTCTTTTGTCTCCTATGAGGTCAATATTCTGCCAACATTGCCTCTACCTCCTCTTGTTTCTTCTTGGCCTGAAGTGTATCTAGCTGAGTAGCTAGATTGTTTATAATGTCTTGCTTGAAGTCTACTATCAAGTGAGTAATCTCTAATCTTGAAACTCCATTAGTAGATGACTTACCCATAGAGGATTGGTAAGCTCTCCCTTTCTTTAAAGCTTCCCTTGAGTAGTTCTAACATATCTTCTTGATATCCTCCCAAGGAACTTGGGAGATATATCCTCCTCCCATAAATTCCAAGGCATCAGTGCAACTATCGTTAATTCCTCTTAAGAAGAGAATCTTTTGTGATTCTTCATTGAGTGTATGGTATGGACATTTCTATAGGAAAAATAGAAACCTTGCAATGTAATCCTCTAGGCTCTCATCTTCCTTTTGTTGCATCCTAAAAATGCCATCTCCCCTCATGTCACTGCCCCTGCAATATTCCTTGTACTTATCAAGGACCAAGTCTCCACAGTGTTTCTACCTAGGCTCATGAACCATCTTAATTTAGCCTCTTTCAATGTGGTAGGGAATATCTTTAGCCTATGGGCATCGGTGGTATAGTCATAACTCCTATAGAGTATGTCAAACTCGAACAAGAAAGTATTAGGATCTTTTGTGACAAGTCCATAGAACTTAGGCAAGACTGAAGTAGGGATATTTTTGAGGTTGTCAACTTCATTTTGATGATAAATGGGGAAACAAAAAGTTGGTTGGTTAGGTCTACTTCTATTTGCATCACCCATGCCTACCTGATGTAGTTCCAAACCAAAGGGATTCTCAATCAGATTTTGGTCTTCAGAGGAAATTTTAGAACTAGTCAGATTAGGGAATGCATCAACAAAGGGGTGTGGCTCTTCTTCTTCTTCTCTTGGAAGATTCAAATGCTCATCTAGCTAGAATGGATCAAGGTTATTAGAAAGGAATCTCCCATGAGCATCTCTCCTACTTCCTTTATGCATATGGTATCAACTCACTATCAGCCAACTCACACAAAGAATTGGAAAAAGAATGGTGGATCATTACTTTCCTAAATGAGGGATATACTTAGAAAAAACTTTCAAAAATACTACAACAAGAAAAACTATCCATGAATCCAAAGAGCTCCCTAGTTTGACACCATCCACAACAACAATGCCAAAAATGTTGGCCTCCTACAATGATCTAACAACTAAGCTCATAAAGTTGTGATTCAGAGATTGGACATCTAATCTGAATAGTTGTCTAAATCACCATGAAGGTGCATTTAACTTGTCAACCTAGGGACGTAGACTTGAAATGGGTCAGCATGGTATGTGCACTGGGAATCCCAAAGTAGCCACATTCATTCTATAGCTAAAAAAGACACAATGCTAAAAGTAAATTGCTTGGAAAAAAATAACATAATCGTTGAACATCAACCTACAACTATACTAAACTGAAGTGCATGACAAAAATGAAAATTTGGGCAAACAAATAGGAAACTAATATATTTTCTTTGGCTATAGAAACAGTCACAGAATGGAATTCTAGTGGCTGCAAGAAGAGACAGTGTTAGATTTTAACTAATTATTGAATGGAAAATAATATCTAAACTAAAGGATGGAATGCTCACCAAGTGGGCCCCCTTGGATGAGTATCCCTTAAGAAAAATGCAAACTCAGATGCACAAACTTATAACTTTATTTTTATTCATTGGAAAGCATGAGTACAAATGAGCAACATAACTATATTACTGAAAAACTAATAATGCAAGTACATCATCAGATTAATTAACCTCCCGAGAAGGAGCATTTGAGTCTTATTTATAGGAAGAAAACTACTAACTACCTAACAAGGTGGTCAACTCCAATAGATTAGGACGACGCCACTTTAGGGAAAGCATGTAAAGTGGGGAGGAAGTTATGAATGCATGGAATCTGGTCAAGCATGTTTGCCTTAATGCAGATCTAGTACAACAATAACTCCTGTATTCGCTCAACAAACAATTAAGACCAGTTACAAGGCGGTTCTAAATCTTTGATTTAAACTAAGAATCTCTCTCTTGTTGAGAGTTTTCCCTCCATTTGACCTTTGAGCAATCACCTTGTTGACTTTGATGACGAGTGACCAGCTGGTAGAATCTTCCTCAATTTTGTAGGTTGCTAATTATATCTGCATAAAAATATTAGTACACACAACAATTGCATATTCGTAACTATCCTAAAGTAAATTTCATTAATCCACATGTAAAATTAGCATAGATAGTTCATATAGCCTGTCAATTTCATTTAAAGGTTATAAAAATAGCTTATGCCCAATGTCTATGGTTTTGTGGAAATATTATAAAAGGGTCAACATCCAAGTATCAAAGTCTATGACAACTACAACAAATGGATAATAAACTCTATCAAAATTGATTCATAAACTGGACTCATCACTCCCCCCAACCTAAGCTTTTGTTGGTCCTCCAACAGAGGAAGGGTTGTTATTTTTCTTTGTTAATGCCCTAAAATTTGCAGCTGCTATTTTTCCTACATCAGTTCTTGCAGTTCGTGAATTAGGATCCCAATAGAACCCTTGTTGTTTGTCCAATTTACTTCATCTTTATCTTTTTGCAGCTATATCATACTGGTAATACCTAAAATTTGGTATAGGCCATAATAGGATAGGTGGCTGAAAAGTTAGTGGGAGCCAAAATTGTCCTTTTGTCCTTCCAATCTGTATATACCTATCAACTCTCTTAAATGTTGCAACATAGTTCTATAGAGAATGAGGCTCAACTTGTTTTAACTCATCAGTCAGATTGTTCCACCTTTGTGCCAAATATCCCTTTACAGATTCTCCTATGGTTTTTGCTACCTCCTCATATTTTTGTAAACTACTTCTCTCTCAGGCAAGATCCTATTTACATAGCTTGGTTTGTAAAGAATTTTGTGCCAATCATTGAAAATGTCCCCTGGATTTCTAGATTCAACCTTGATGTACAAGGGAATGTTGGATTCTATTTTCCTATATTCCTTAAATTGTTGTCCCCAACTAATCTCAGTCTATATCCAAGACATAAATCCCCTTAATTGGACATCCCCAACATACAACAAAGGATTCCAATCATAATCTTGGGACATAGCATAATTATGTAAATATAATTCACACAAAAAATTCTTCATTTCAGGAGGAGCAATCCAATAAGCATTGAAAAATTCAAGAGTCTCAATGGAAGGATTCAAACCTGAAACAATCCTTGTTAGTTTAAAAGAAAGATGCTTCTAATTCAAATATAGAGCATAGAATCTTGGAGGAGTCCTACATTCTAATATCTAAGGTACTAGGGATGCCATGTTATCTACTTTCTCCTTTAAAGCAGCAATTTATGTGTTCTTATCTTCAATTTCTTCATCTCTCTTTTGAATTTCCTTCTTCAACCCGTGTTTCTCCTCTTTTGGTGCAGGACCACCATTGGTGCAAAACTGTCAAGACAAGTTCATAAGGTCTAGGCTTTAGATTTTTTTGTTTTTTGTTTAAAATAAGGTCTATAAGACCATGTGTTGATGTAATTATTCATTTTCTTTATAGTACTTAGGTGTCTAGGTGGTGGAGTTTTTAAAATGTACAAAAAATGCTAAGTTGTTAAATTGAAATAATGTAAGGTTGTAAAAGTGCACTAAAGAGGGAGACCAACAGTCACCTCTTTCAAATGTTAGTTTTGGAAGTTGAAGAGGTTTGTTTTATGTGGGAAAAACTATAAAAATCCATGAGAAACTTGAATGGAGGGTTGTTGAAACATTTTGAAGGATTGAAATACAAGAAATTTTGTTTTTCACTCATTTTTTCTATATTTTCTATTGTAGCAACAGTTTGTATGGCCTATGCATCAATTTTTTTACTCAAATTTGTTTTTTTTTGAGTATTAGGGTGAATTAAATTTCGTTTGAATCCTTTTAGAAGGTTTTTCATTACATTTTGTGCATTTTATTAGCAAATTACTCAAACCAGCCTAAACATTCAAATTTGAGGGTCTTGAACCAATAAAAATGGCTTTTTGACCCATTCCTCTTTTTGTAGCCTCTGTAACTTGAGGAATTGGTCTACACTAAAATTAATAAGGTATGGAAATTATTTGTTAGTGTTGGGGAGGTCTGAAATTGAGATGGTTGTGAAACCCTTGTGTGTAAAAGTGAGTTTTCTTTGAGAAAAATGAGGTTTTGATAAGTCAAATTGAATTTCTGAGTTAGGAAGCATTATTATATGTTGTATTGAGCATGTGCAGATTATTTTAGACTAGTTTAAGTAATTTATAGGGTTTGGGTTGGTTGGGAAGTGCTACTTTCAATAAAACCTAGGGTTTTTAAGCCTAGGAAGAGGTTTTCATGGTTTGGCTAGTGAATGATTATATTTCTAATATCTAATGATGGAATCTGAGGTTTTGATAGGTATGAACTGCTTCCCCAAGGTTTCAAAAATTTTGGACAAGTTTTGAAGGTGGTACCTTTGTAAAAGTGGCCTAATTTAAGGCCTAGAAAGTGAGAAATCCCTGTTTTGAGTAGTTTGGTACAAAACAACTATTGGTGATTGTTTGATATGTTGAAAATATCTGTAATGGGTCCCTGATGTGTGTTGATTTGTGAGTTGAAAGGGTGTGTTAGTGAAAAGATACCCGATCTAGTGGTTTGCCAATGCTATAAGGAAATAGTGTGATTTGGTTGAGAAAGAGTGAAATGGAGAACTTCGTGATCCAATACTTGATTGGTTGTTGAATTTATGATTAGTTGTGTTGCAGGACCTCCCCTATTGCATCATCTTTCCATTCTTCTTCCCTCCTCTATATCCCATTCCATAAATTCATAGCTACCATGTGCATCGACAAATTAGAGGGCCTATGTATTCCTACCAAAAGTTTTCTTGGCACTGATGCTTGCTCTTCATATGTCTCCAGCTATAGGGATTTTGTTTGTTCATCCAATTAAAAGTGCAGGGGTGTTGACTTCTCTCCCATTTTTGGCTACAAGGCCTCTTGTTCTTGCTATAGGAACTCTTGCTTATGCTCTTGTTGTAGGAGCTTTTAATTTTCTTCATACTTTTGACTCTCGACTTGTTCAGTGATGGCAACAAGGTCTAGGAATGTTACATTTCTTGTTTCCTCAAATATGTATCTTTCCTCAACATTCACCTGCCCCATTGGGGCCTCTGTGTCCTCTTGTGATGTTTCTCTAGTCTTAGGGATTTCCTATGGAGACACACTAAAGGCTTGCCCAGCTAGTCTTCATTTTATAAGAGGGCTCTCATGTTCTTCTTTGGCTACAAGAAGAACAATGTCAGCCTTCCATTTCTTAGAGCTTGGCACTTTCTTTCTTGTGGTTTGATTTTTAGCTTTACCCTTCCTTATTTCTGCCTCTTTCTTATATGTCCTAGTTTGAATTAGGATGCCAAGAGGAACATCATCATCAGAATCTGAAGAGGAACTTTCTTTGTTTGAATGTTTTTCCTCCAAAGAGCTAATTTATATGTTTTTTCAGCTGCAAGAGGGTTTACACAAGGGCCTACACCAAAATTTGAGGTTCCAGGAATGGCTTCAACAAAAGTTACTCTTCTCCTAGTCCTATGAGGTTGAGGCAAAACCCTAGGTCACAAATGCTTAGGTCTAATTTGATCAATATTTAAGAATTCTTCCCAAGTCATATTAGACACATCATGTAGAGACTTTTCAACTAGTAATTTGATTAGACAATGGTGGGAAACGGAATTATTTCTACCTTTTTGGGTCTCATCCACCATGATTGGGAGAAGGTGGTATAGCTCGTTTGGCACATTCATTTTTTTCCCATGCCTCATATGATTCAACAGTTTGAAGTGCACATAATGTAGATTCGACTAACGACCTTTGCAGGTAATGTACTTCACAACATGAATAGACAATTGCTTCCATGGCTCACGCAGAGTGGTTCTCTTGGCTCCTTGCTTTTCCACACTCAATGGAGGGTCACCAGGTTTTGTAAATTCAACCCTAGCTGACATGGCGTCTCTGGAAGCAAGGTAATTTTCACCGTCAATAGACAACCCTATAACTTATGCAATCATTTCTTCAATAGCAATTACTTCTAACCCTTTTACCATGGCATTTCCTTCAGACAGTGTCTGGGTAAATTCCAACACAACATCTTCATTAAAACCATTCATCTTTAGGAAATAATCTAACCACCCATAATTTTTGAACTTGTCCAAGCTAGGTGCATCTTGTAGTAATGCGTCATGAAACGTGGGCTCATTTCGAATTAACCCACCTCCCATTATTCAGTTGTCTACAAATAAACAATCACTCTACAAGGTTTCTCTTCCTGTAATCTTTTTTTGAAAGCTAATCTTCTCCTTCTTGCAATGCTACTAAATTCCTAATGCCAATGTCGTTTCAATTTTCCTTTTTTTGGTGACTTAGGATTATGACAAGAGCAATAAAGGTAGTAAAGGAGTAATAAATGAAGGCTATGATTGAGAAAAATGGTGGCAGTTGATATCACCTCGCACATGTGAGCCATCATTTTTCTCAGAATTCAAATTGGCTCAATTTAACTTTGTTGGTGTGAACCAACATGGAATGACACGTGGACATGGTATTCACACTTCCCCCCAACCCAAATTTGAGCATGTGTCCTCACATGCATGGGAGTAATGATGACTTAATAGGGGCAGGGAATAATCACATGATATGGAGAACGTCTATATTAATGTACAATAATTAAATTAATGTACTAAAAGATAATTAAGAGATAAAAAATTGATGCACATGACCTGAATTCTTGGAATATTTGTTGCAAAGATTATGGAGAAAGTACTAGTCACCTTTTTAAAAGTTAGTTGAGAAATTAATGGAAATGGAGCAGAATGAAGTGAAGTTATGGCAGCATGATGGAAGAGAGAGAAAGGTGGATATGGATGGGTGGATGGGTGAATGAATGAAGAAGTGGACCCCCACAAAAGTGGAAGTCTTTATTATGAAAAGTTACGTACCTTAGTTAGCTAGAAGGAGGGACACTAGGTCCACTGCCTTCGGCTACAGGAAGTTCAGGAGTTGCATGTTGAGTGAATTGCTGCAGGAATTCTTCCTTGGAAGTTGGCTTGTGATACAACCTGAGGTGATGACAGTTGACAAGCAACTTAAATCTGACAAGGTCAATGGTGGTGAGTTGAATAGCACCATTAGCGAAAACTTCAGCAACCTCATTTGGTCCTAGCCACTATGTCTACAATTTTCCTACATTATCCTGATACCTTGAGTAGTAGAGCAGTGCCCAGTCTCTTTTGGATGTTATGGAAACCCTATTAGGGGAAAAACCATGGTGGATGTTAGTCCACAAGATTATACTCTGTTAGAAGTATAAGAAGAAATAATAAGGGGAATGCACATGCATTCAGGCACACTGCCTAGAGCTCACTACTCAAATACAAAAGAGGAATCACTATCCAACAATAGAGTTTGGATTAAAACCATCCAAGATGTGAACTGAGAAAATAGTTTCTTCACAAGCCTGATTACAGTTCCAATTAAGCTCAACACTTCTTCACACTTCACACAATCTTCTTCACACTCTGCTTTGTAATTGAATGATATTCACACATACACACATAGGAGCACATGAACATCTTCTTCATCGATGAGCTAATCATCCTTATCTATATGTTATATGTGATTCCATCACTACTTCGTCGACCAAGAAAATAAAATATATTTGCAATGTCATCCCAGATTTACAAATAAAATTTTAAAGCGAATCCACCAAGGTTGGCCACAACATAGTGGAGACCCAAATTAACATCTCCAATGCAAAAGACTTTAATTAATTTCACCTCGAAGATCCACAAAACACTACCATCAATATGTTGGCCAGAAACATGAAAAACTGAACATGCGCAAGAAAAGATCTTCAATCACGAGCTCACCAATTAATGTGGACATACCACAAAGATAGAGAATGATCTAGAGACATCTAAGAGTGCCAAGAAACAACAGAGAAGCATCCACAACAATTGAGATTAATAGAATTACACAAACTTCATTTAGGAACACTGGCAAAGACCAACAAAACACTATTAGACCACAACATACTCAAAAAATCACACAGACCTCTGAAAATTCTCATAGATGATCTAGATAAACTCAACAATAAAACCTTTAATCCACATCAGCTAATATTCAACGTACAAAATAGGACACCATCATGACCTGCACAGTTCCACTAGGAACACAAAAGACTTTCTCTTATAATTTTCTCAATATCCTCAACATATACAACAATTGATACACCAAATTCTAATAGTGTTGACATCAATGACAACCACATATCAAAAACCATATCCATAACATCCAAAAGAGACTGGGCACTGCTCTACTACTCAAGGTATCATGTCAGATACTATTTGTCCAGAACAAAATGAAGAGGCACTTGATAGATTGTGGGCTAGATTGAAAAGAAAGGGTGATGGGAAATGTTATTGTCCTTGCAATAATTGCAAGGGCTTAAAGACGAGATGAATTTTAATCACAACAGCTGAGAAACATTGTAGGTAGCATGGTCACGTTGAAGGGGGGCATGATTATCACCATTGGTAAGTTGTTCATTATATGTGTTTATGTTGATTGAATTTGTAAATGTTTATATTGTTTTAACATTATATATATATATTTATATAATCACTTGATCATGCTCATGGTTTATTTGTGTCTTTATCATTATTATAAAGGTATTTCTAGGCAGATGATGATATGGATTATCATAGCCTGCAGAATGTGGTTTTGCAAGTGGATGAACATGGGTTTGAATATCGTAATATTTAGTTAATGATCCTATGGAAGAAGATGATCATGCTACCGTGAAAAACACAAATTTGAAGATGATGGTACTAATATTGATCCATGCCACATTTAGTGGGCAGAGTCAGATCATGATGATCAAGATGACTTTGATGATGTTCATGATTTACCTGTACTTGACAAGGCATATGAGCCCGTTTATGAAGGCTCTGAAACAACTCTTCTCTCTGCTATATTGTTGCTATTGAACTTTAAGGTTATGAATGCTTTATCAAACATAGCAATCTCACGGATGTTAAGGTATGTCATAAATGCCATCTTTTTTCATCTATTTTAATTGTCATTAGTTAATCACTAGTAAATAAAGGATGAAATATGTACCATTAATATTCTTTATATGAACAAATTATTTTTTGTTGTAGATTGATTGGTGAATTTTTGTTACCACTATCAAATATTTTACCTCGCTCATACCGAGATTTATGTGCCATTATGAAAGATATTCGAATGGAGTATCAAGCAATAGACGACGTCCTAATGATCATATTATATATCATAAACAATAGGAATTTGCAACAAAATTCCCAGAATGTCATATCAGTAGATATCGAACAGATCAAGTAATAAAAAAGGTGCCTCGCAAGGTTCTTCGTTATATTCCCATTATTCCACGTATGCAACGATTATTTAGGTGCGAAAGCTTAGCACAATTTAGGGATTACCATGCACGTAATAGAAGTGGAGATGACATTCTTCGAATGCTTGCGGATGGTTCTGCATTTAGGGACATGGAGGAAAAATGGCTACACTTTAAAGAAGAACCTCATAATCTTAGACTTTCATCAGATGTGATGGTGTCAATCCATTTGGAGAGCTGAGATCTATTTACTCCGTGCCCCATTTTGTTATCAACAATAACATTCCTCCATGGATGTCAATAAAGAGGAGCACATAATGTTGTCAATGATTGTTCCGCATTTGCTTTACATCAATTCTCTTTAATGTAGTAGCATCTCATTTGTCTTATTTGTTGCACATAATGATCTATATTTTTTCATTCAATAGTCATGTACATTAATTCTATATATATTGCAAAAGAAATGGTTATAATAATTATAATGCCGGTATGTTTATTCAATTCAGGTAAGTACTGTGAAAGATATGAATGTATATATCAAGCCTCTTATCGACGAGTTACTAAAGTTATGGAATGGCGTCACTATGTATGACGTCTCCAGACTAATAGGACAAAGACAATTTCAATTCCATGCAATGCTTGTATGGACAATTCATGATGCCCCAGGGCTAACACATTTTTGTGGTATGTTATAACGCTCAACTGCACTTTAACAATATTTAATTTGATGAAGTAGATATCATGAATATTTTTTAAATAATCTATTCATTATATATAATTATAAAAATTGACATATTTAATCCAATTATATATCATCTTGCAGTCTTCAAACAAAGGAAAATTTGTACGTCCAATTTGTGGTCCAAAGATGAAATCTCGCTGCTCTCAACAAGTTTAGGGAAAGTAGGTGTTTGATGAGTATAGGCACTTCCTCCATAGAAATCATAAGTATCAAACTACTGAAAAACATCTTTTCAATGGGAAAGAGGAGACTACATCAAAACCACGAAGAATGTCACCTCACCTATGGAAGTTGGAATATAATAGAATCAATCATCAAGGTTATACATCGGATCAAATTGTTTATCTATCATATATGATATGTTTTGAATTTATATTTTTATATTGTGTTGTGTTTACTCATGTTGTAATTGATAATGATTGTCGTTGTTAATTTGTTTAACTTATATGCTTCATGAAGGTCGCCAAGGCATTAATGGCCGACTTCCACAGGGACTGAAAAGTTATCCCAAACAATTTAGTAGGTTGCCCTACTATGAGCAGCTACAAATTGTGCATTTGTTTGATACAATGCATATTGGAAAGAATATAACAGAAACGCTATGGAAAATATTAGATGGAAGGCATGACAGAAAAAATTGTCAAAATTTGTAGTGACATTCAGGAAGCCAATCATGCAATGAAAAATGTCATTCAATTAAATAGCGATGGAGACCAAATTAATATAAGTGCCCTTCCTTGTTATTAACGAGCAGCAAAGCAATGCTATAAAAGAAGTCATACAAAAAATTCGATTCCCACAGGATTTTACCTAACATAAACAATATAATAACAAAGAAAGGTGAATTTGGGTCATGGATGAAAACGCATGACATACCTTCATTAAGGTAATTATTCGCATATTATATACACTTGTATAATGCATGTACTTTTCAAGGTATTGTGTTTACTACTTTTGGAAAATAATGAAAAGATCATTTTATAAATTAAGGCAGACGCTCTACCTCTATCTCTCCCGCATAACTTTGACAACAATGTGAAGCAAGTTATATATGATCTTGGAAAAAATACATGGTAAGTAGCAAGATTTGTTCAATTCACTGTGATAACATCTTATAATTGCCATTTGTTTTACTTGTTATGTAATATACTGTATATTTTTGTTAAATATCGCTAATATATTTGCGCCTTGAATCACTTGTAGATGGCTATCATCTAAAGAAATCCATAAAGAAGATATAAATTATTGGAATAGAAAAATTCCTCATCTAATGTGTGAAATGCAAAAGTGTCTACCTTCAACATTTTTCAATGCACAAGAACACTACCTCATACACCAAGTTGAGGAGATTGAATTGTGTGGACCTGTACACACAAGGTCAATGTGGATGGTTGAAAGGCACTTGAAATTTTTGAAGGCTTTGGTTAGACAAAGAGCACATCCTGAGGGTTCTATGGTGGAGGGATATATGGTATACCAGACCATGGTGTACATTAGTGAATATCTTCCTAAGTTTGCAGCAAAGATCCATTTAGATCACATTTGGGATCCCAACTCCATTAACAAATTCGAAGGGGAGTACCTGTTGGGGAAAGGTAGATTGAGGAAAGTGAGAGGTAATTATAAGATAATCATGGAGATTAATTGGAATGCATTTTACATATGGTTTTTATGTATATTGTACTTATTTAATTTTTAATCTTCAATATACATCAATTATAAATTAAGGTCGTGTACTGTGGTATTTAACTAATTATACGTCGTTTGTGAATTTCAATTTATTTTGGTACAGTTGGTCGAGAGTGGGATGCACTACATTTGTACGTCGCCAACAATCTTGATTGATGATGGTATGGATTGAACGATG
>VDFB02105599.1:0-35245 GCA_007258455.2 Sequoia sempervirens | reverse complement strand
TCAAACCATGCACAAAGCATGCATGCAGAATTGCAACTATCTCATCCAGCAACACCCCAAAAGCCAGTGTCTAGAAAATAGCTTAACAACAACTCCACATAACCACAAGTTTTTCTTAACCATGTAAAAAACTACAAAACCATAGAGCCATGCAAGTACAAAACATCCTTAAAAGGAAAACAACAGTTCAAGAAATCTAGGCCCCTTTCAGGCCAAATCTAAACCACCAACATGTACATGCATCCGAGAAAGAGAGAAACACTATTTTAGAAGCTTGAAAATCATCTAATGATTAACTCCATAGCCTTTATGTATTCGAGGTTAATAGGAAACAGTTCCTTCCAACGCCAGGAAACACCACCTAGCATAAGTACTCTCTTCCATGGCTGAGAAACAAACTAGGCTTCTCCATATCATCAAGGAGCCTCTCACACAAACACCCAATATGAAAGATTTACTGCTACACAGCCATGGAGCAAGAAAATCCACCTCATACACTAAGGTTATACTGCTACCAACAAGGAGATATAAATCACAACAAAACAACATGATCAACTCCCTTTTCGATCTCAACCATCCTTTAAGCTGCATGATGTCTTCGAATATCACAAGACTTCCACTCACCAAAGGATCAATTAATCAGACGATTCCTCCAGATTTCCTCCAGCCTAACAAACTAAGAAATCTTCACAAGAGAAATACCCAGAACCAACAACCAGAAGATGGCTCTGATACCACTTGTAAGGGAAATGTAGGGCATCTCAGAGAAACCTCCAAGAATAGTAGTGCCTTTGGTATCTTTAATTTTGATTAGATTGCCTCAAAGACACGTACAACTATGTCCTAAAGCAAAAAACAAACACAGTTCATTTCCCACATTAATCCTTCTGAGAGAAGCACATGTAAATTCAACATCATGCAATAACATATTCTAGAAGTAGAACCAATACAGATGAAAGATAAGACAGAAAATAGAACACAAAGATTTACATGGGGAAAACCATTTCGTGTAAAAAACACCACACTCCAAAGATTGAGCCATTGTATTATTCATCAATTGAAGGTTACAGTACAATTCAGGCTCATAGCCTTTTTAGAGATTACATCTTGTTCATTCTGGATACAACCTGGTAGCAACTAATCAATCCATCAGACCATACAACCTTCACACTGATACAAAGTAGTCCAAATCAACATGAGAGAGATCAATCATGATCCATTATCAGAAGAGATTCCAGCAAACCCTGCTTCTCTCTTCTTCTCCTTCGGCCTCATGGCCTTGGCCTTTCAGCCAGCCACACAACCCTCTCTGTTAGCTCTCTTGGTTCTTCTTTTCCCTCTTGTTCTCACTGGCTCTTCCTGTACCTTCTCTTCAGAACGTCCAATGCATACATATATGCATTCGTTCTCAATGGCCTTTGGGAATTAGTTTGCTTCCAACTGTCAGATCACAACTATCGAATCATCCAACTCAGCATTGTAGATGTTTCCACTTCCTTGCATAGAAGATATTATGTCCAAGTCACACTATGTAGGACAGTTATCCAAACGGTCAACAACAATCAACTTGTGTCGCATGTTGGTGAGACACTAACCATGTCTCCCCGATGCCACAGAGCCCATATCGTCATTATCACCTAGAGTCTTCATTATCAACAAGATATTATACTAAGTCCAGAAAGCTATCGCTTAGACTTCCCCTTGTCACCAAGACATCTTACCGAAGTTCCTTCTCATCATCGAGACAATTGCCATTCGATGAGACATCATACCGATGACCACAAGTTATTCTGAAGTGTTCATCAGTCAGCAAGACTATTGTCCTTCACTGAGAGATCATACCGAAGTTCAAAGGTCATATTGACATCAGGATTCCCATCAGCAAGACAATCACTCTTTGCCAAGACATCATACTGATGCGTTCAAGTCATATTGAAGAGTCC
The DNA here is from genome assembly GCA_007258455.2 of Sequoia sempervirens. Lineage (NCBI taxonomy): Eukaryota > Viridiplantae > Streptophyta > Pinopsida > Cupressales > Cupressaceae > Sequoia > Sequoia sempervirens. The sequence continues at coordinate 33,302 of VDFB02105599.1, read as the reverse complement.
AACGGTCGGCTAGACATTCCACATTCGCTGAGACTTCATACCGAAGTCCTTGTGTTTCTTTGATGACTCCATTCGCTAGGAGTCTCACAAAAAACACTCGATCACATTTAGCTTTGTCAGCTAGACTTATAGTTGTTGATGAAACATCATACCAAGCTCAGGAGTCATATCGATGTCCAATGCACCTATCAGCAAGACTTCATTTGTCGCTGAGAGGTCATAGTGAAGTGCACAAGTCACATAGACAAGAGTATTCCCATTGACAAGACTTTTATTTCGCCAAGAGCTCATACCGATGCCTTCATGTTACTCTGAGATCACCTTTCACCAGGTGTCATACCGAACAAATCCCACAACATCGGTAAGACAAAATTCCCGTTGCCAAGAGTTCATAGCGAAACCATTTTGTTACCCCGATGAATCCATATGTATGACTATCAGCGAGACATCTTCTTGTCACCAAGACTTCATACTGATAGGAGCAAGTCTTATCGATTACCACATCGGCCAGATAGACCAAAGGTCATGCCAATATCAGCAAGACTTCCTATTGTCGCCAAGACATCATTCTGATAGTCCAAATTACTTTGAAGGTTTCAGATGCTGATCGCCAAGACATTCAGGAGGTCACAGTGATAGTCCAAGATCAACTAGCAGACAAAGTGACATCTCCTTAGTCTCACTAAAATTGCTCACAAGAAGTTTTAGCCTATGGGATTGAGGTACACAATTCCAATAGTGCCATAGAAAATTGAACCCTCTTGAGAAAAGAGACAATTTCACACATAATTAGACCCAGTTTTGAGTCCCTTCACATAATTTCCCTTGAAACCAACATTTATAGTCCTCTTAGACCCATTAATTTTGATCTAAAGGCCTGTTTCACCTGAAAAATAACATAAAACCTAACAAACAACATTTAATTGCATCATACCTTGCCAACCCACCTTCAAACAATAGTAGTGGGACCTATTCACCACCTTGGGTGAATGAGTCCCCTTTGAGGGAAAATTCAAAATTAAGTGGGAATTTAATCAATTTAACTTTTATTTCCAGTAAATGTCAACCTCTTAGGTCTAATTAACACGAAAATAAGGTGTTTTTGCTTATAAATACTCATTTTAAGTCATTTCACACATCTTTTATCATATTTTTATCATCTCTCAAGAGCAATTTTTAGAGTTAAGTCTTCCACAACAAGTTTCATTAGCAGAATTTGAAGTTTTAGGATAGCAAACTAGTGTTTTTGCAGGTCTTGAAGCTCACTTCTATTGTCAAGATCCAACATTGCAAAGGGTTGAAGATGGATGCCTATGGTGAATCATGAAGAAATCTAGGGTGAAGAGGTGCAACTAGCCACCAAATCATGCCTAAGGACTTGATTTCTTATTGATTCCATCTTCTATTTTCACTCTATCTTCAAATTAAGGTTTACATCTTGTTTGTTTATCATTTTCATGTCATTTCATCCCTATTTTTCATTTGTTGTAAGGTTTCTAGGGTTGAGATATTGCATCATATAGATCATTCTTGCATGTCTTATTCTAGAGCAATAGAATAGGATCATTGTTATATTTTAGCTCTTCCTAGTCTTTAACACATCTATGGCTAGGGTTTACTCATATTTTTCTCTGTTAAAGGTTTAATTACCCAACTAAGGGTTTGATTAGGGAAAACCCCCATTAGACAAACATTTTAAAGCTATTTTGTAGGAATTTTTGAGATTCCAGATTAGGTATCCATCAAAAATTGTTGTGCAGGTGTGAAGGTGCAAAACAAAATTTTGAAGTTGCAGGAACTACAAGGTGGACTGACTCACCATGCTTGGTGAATGAGTCCCTCTTGATGTGAAAATTTGAGTTAGATTCAAATCTAGGTTCCCGACTGTCAAAAAATAGATTATGTGCAAAAAAGTCCTAATTTGGGATTAATTCGCCCAAGGTGGCGAATGAGTTCTAGTCATCCTAAATTCAAGTTGCATCAATTTTCCAAATTTTTTTCCAGTCATCTACAGTTTTCCAGGTGCACACATTTTGAGAAACAACTTTTTATTTAGATTAATTTGCATTTTTGTTCATTCTTTCATGCTTTTTGCATATCACAACGTGTTTTCAAATATAGTTTAAATATTAGTTTTTCATTTGTTTTCATTCATTTAGATCAGTCAATTGCATTTTTTTAACTTCATTTAGGTTAGATAACATCACACATTGCATAATTTGAATGAACCATTAGCATTTTTTATCCTATCTCTCTCCTTTTAGGTGAAAAACCCTAGAAGAGCAAGAGTTGTCCATAGGAGCCAAAAATATATGGTTCATTTTGGTGAACCCGACTCTTGAACATAACACCATTCTGATTGACATTTCTAATTGCATCTTATGTCTTCATTATTTCATAATCTTGCATTGTTTTGCATATTTAGGTTTCTTACATATTGCATTAGTGAAAGAATTATTTAGTTTCCATCATTAAATTTCTTTCATTTATTCCAAATCTTTGCATCTGAATTCTATATTTGCATTGTACAGACTTGAAATTTTATAGAAAAAACAAAAAAGTAGTAAAATATTAAAAAATTCATCTCCTGGGACTCATTCACCACCTAGGGTGAATCAGTCCCTCTACAGTTTTACATCAACATTTCCAGATTTCAATTTCCTGCATTGCATCTTTTTGTTTTCTGTCATTATCATTTTGTTACAATTCAGTTATTTTTGTTTTCTTAGCATAAAGTTCATTTCTTTCCATGGCATTCATGGCTAGTTTTAGATCTTTGAAAATTTCCTTTTCCATTTGCATTCCTAGTTCTTTTAGATTAGATTCATCGATACATAATGACACCAAAATTGAAACAAGAAACAATGCCTTCAAACACATGATTCAAGTTAGGAACAACATCTCATCTAAGCCTCTTAGTAGTGATGATGTTGATAAGCTAGATGAGGTCCTTTAGGACTTCCTCTCACTCACTTCATCCTCTAATGCTTCAAATGAGAAACCTAAATCCCTTAATGATAAAGCCCCATCACACCTTTTGATCATGATGACTTTGTTTTGTTAGATGAATCCCTCCAAGACTTCATCTCGTATAATCCATCCACTAAGGTTTGTGGTGACCAACTCACGATAACAAACACAAACACCTCTAGTGCTTTTCTTGAACATCCTAAACCACTTGATGATCGTTTACCCCTCAAACCTTTAGTAGTGATGATTTGCATTTGCTAGATGAGTCTCTTCAAGACTTAATCTCATACAACTCATCCACTTTGGTTTTTTGTGAGACCTATAACATCAAAGACGTTAATGTAATTCAATCTAAACTTATCCTTTACCCACCCTCACATCTGCTTCACCCCTATAACCGACCCTGATACACCCTTTACCCATCTAACACTAATGTATCACAACAATCTAGTAACGATATTGTTGCTCATACATATAACACCCAAAACAACCTGCAACTGCCACAACCACCTCCACCTTCCTTGCCTTTATGTAATCCACCTACTGCTCCTCGCTATAGCCCACACACAAAGGAATATGATCTTGTTGAAAAATTAAAGAATGCTCCTTCCTAAATTGCCCTTTGGAATTGCTTCAAACCTCACCAAACTATAACAACATTCTTCAAACCACTCTAGAACAAATCACAATTCCTCCTGGTACCACTCTGAATGATGTGGCAACTCTCATCCAAAAAAAAAATCTTTACATTACTTTTCACCAACATGAGCTCCCTCCTTTGGAGTTCAGTAAACAACATGACACCTTTATGATAATTTCTTGATTCAATTGCATAGGTATCAAAGACACTCTCATAGATAATGGTTCCACCCTCAATGTGTGTAGTGTGTCACTTGATCAGTTAAAAGTTGATAGGTCATAAATAATACCTAATTTTGTCTCTATTCAAGGATTTGATAATACAACAAAGTAACTGCTTTGGATAATTACTTTACCTATTATGGTTGGGGTGGCTACTTTGAGAACTCCTATCCATGTCATGCCTTATGATATTTCATATAAAAGTATTTAAGGCTGACCATGGATTCACGAGATAAATGTGGTGCCTTCAACCCTTCATCGTCTCATGAAATGTGTCTATAACAATCACATTTATCAAATTGAAATAGATCATGAGCCTGAAAGTTGTTTTGCACCTCAAAAAAGGGGTTATAAGTCCTTTGAGAACATTAATTCCAACCTCTAACATAGACCCTCTTGAAATTGAACATAACAATACAAAGACGGTATCTAAATTATTTGGTGATGATTGGGGATCTTTAGAATTCACACGCTCGTTTATGGGAAAATATATCCTCACACAAAAAAAAGATGAGAAACAAGAACAACCAACAATTATGTCCACTCAAAATTCTAAACAATCATCTCAAGCATCTATTTCCTACAATATGAATGAAAATGCAACATACACAACCAATTTTGATGAGATAGATTACTAATCCCTGCCTACCCCTTGCGAAATGGAAAGAATTTATGGAAAAGGCTATAAATTTATAAAACAATTAGGCTACACTGGAAAAGGGTGTGGGAAAAATGAACAAGGTATTTGTGTCCCTATTGAACCTAGTACACAAGAAACAAAAGATGGATTGGGATATTCTTTTTCTAAAATGACCAAAGCTACTCAATGGACATCTTTAAACATTAACATTATAACATATCACCCACAACACAAACTCACACTCCAACATCCCGATTTGCTTGATATAACCTTACCGCCTTCATGGACATATGTTGATAGTGATGAGGCTTTGAAACAAATTTTTGGTGTTTATGATACCCCATCCTCGCTTACATACATGAAACACATTACCTGTGCTTTTAACTTTACCAAGCAAGAAGCTAGTGATATCACTAAAGAGTTTTCTGAATCTAAAAGTCTTAAATCCAATTCACTCCCTTTAGGAGATACAATTGATGTGCTAATGGACATTAATGATAAAGATAAAGTTATTAATATTGGGAAGTTCCTTGATGATGAGGAAAAAGAAGATACTACCACTTTACTTCATAATTTTCCTAATTTTTTTGCTTGGAAATATTTTGATATGCCAAGAATTGACCCAAAAATTGTGATGCATAACATTGTCCTTGCTGCGAATGCTAAACCTGTCTGTCAAAAGATCCGTAAAATGCACCCTAACGTAGCCTTGCATGTTAAAGAGGAACTTGAGAAACTTCTTGATGCAAGCTTTATTAGACCTATTAATTATTCTCCTTGGATCTCAAAATTTGTCATAGTTACAAAACCCGATAATCATATTAGGATATACATAGATTTTCGAGACTTGAATAAAGCCTCTTTATAAGAGGATTTTTTGCTTCCTATTATAGACATGATCATGGATTCAATTGTTGGACATGCTTTGCTGTCATTCATGGATGGATTTTCTAGTTATAATAAAATCCTTATTAGTCCTCAAGATCAATACAAAACCAACTTTACAACTATTTAGGGAACATTTTGTTGGGTTATGATGCCCTTCAGTTCAAAGAATGTCAGTGCAACTTATCAAAATGAAATGGCATTAATATTTCATGACTACATTCATGAAATTTTAGAAGATTATGTCAATGATATCCTCACTAAATTGTTAACACGACAAGCCAATGTGAATGTCCTTTGTAAAATCTTTAAACGCATAAAACACTACAACATGGGATTAAATCCAAAAAAGTGTCTTTGACATAGATAGTGGTAAAATTTTTGGGTTTGTCATATCTCATATAGAGGCATTGAGGTGGACACAAAGAAAATCGATGCAATCATTAACATGCCACCTCCTAGGAATATTTCTTAGTTGCACATGTTACAAGGTTGAATTCAAGCTATCCATCGTTTCATTGCATCTTTAGTAGATTGCACACTACCTTTCATGCATCTCCTTAAAAAGGGTGTCCCTTTTGATTTGGATGAAGACTGTCAATAGGATTTTGAGAGTCTAAAGGAATATTTAGCCATTCCACCTATTTTACAACTTGTTGTGATGCATAGACCATTTATCTTGTACATCGCCACATCTGCCCATGCTCTTGCAACATTGTTGGCTCAACACAATGATCATGGTAAAGAAAACCCTATTTATTACATTAGACACACCTTAATTGATTATGAGACACAATATTAACCAATTGAAAAACAATGTTCGGCTCTTGTATTCACTACTAGTAAGTTGTGACATTATTTACTAAATGTTGAAGTATAGGTTGTCACAAAATTTGATCCTCTTAGAATCTTTTTGACAAAATCAATCTTTTAAGACACTTAGCTAATTGGGTAATGTTGTTAATTGAGTTTGAACTTAAATTTGTTTCCCAAAAAGAAATCAAAGGACAAGCATTAACCGATCACTTACCTAATGCTCCTTCACCTTCTGCTTTACCTACTCCTGATTCCTTTCCTAATGATCATGTCTTACCCACTGATGTTAAACCATGGTTGTTAATTTTTGATGGATCTAAGTGTAGAATAGGTTCTGGTGCTGGTGTGATACTAATTCCACCCAATGGAAAACCTATTCCATTATCTTATTGATTAAATTCCCTATGCACAAATAATACAACTGAGTATGAGGCATTGATCGTAGGTCTGCAAGCTGCTTTATCTCTACACACTAAACATATTAAGATCTTTGGCGATTCACAATTGGTCATCAAACAATTCAATGGAACATATCAAACTAAACATGAAAATTATTAAAATACAAGGATCTTATAATGAGACTATTAGAAAAATTTGACTCGTTCACCATTGATAACATCCCATGCAAAGATAACCGACATGAGGATGTAATGGCGAGTGTAGATTCTCTCATATCCCCACTCGATCCTTCAACCAATTTCACCTTTATTATCCATCCCATCACCAAACCTTCGATTGATACTCTATTAGAAGACATTTTGGCGATAACTCATGATAATTCGTGTGAATGCTATGATACAATATACAACTACTTGAAAGACAGTACCATTCCCAAACCTACCACAACGAATACTCAAAAACGCTTATGTAAATTCACAACTAAATATGTAATCCTTGCCAATGCATTGTATAGAAGATCTTTCAATGGTCTCCTATTATGCTATCTTAAAGATTCTGAAATCCCTATAGCACTTGAATAGGCTCATGTTGGTGCTTGTGGAGGTCATTTTGGAGGATGTTTGTTAGTGCAAAAACTTATTCATATGGATTATTATTGGAGACATATGGAGAAGGATTGCTTCACCTATGTTAAATGATGTCACAAATGTCAAGAGCATAGCAATTTGATTCACGCTCCTGCTGCTAAGTTCTATACCAATGTGCCCATTTGGCCATTTTCAATATGGAGGTTGGATCTTATTGGAAAAATCTCACCGCCTTCTTCTACTAGACATACATTTATTATAACCGTAACGGGATATTTCACAAAATGGGTGGAAGCTATTCCCCTTCATTCTACAACCGCTGAAGCAATTTGTCATTTCATCTTGGAACACATAATTGCTCACTTTGGGCTTCCTTCGGAAATTGTTTTAGTCAATGGAACACCATTTAAGAATAGTGAATTTCAAAAATTTCTTGAAACATTTAATATTCAACATCATTTCTCTACACCGTAGTATCCACAATCCAATGGACAAGCTAAGAATACTAATAAGCTTCATGAACAAATCCTTAATAAAACTATCAACAATAATCATAAAGACTAGCATACACAACTATCTTACAGACTTTGGGCTTATAGAACTAATGTTCGATCATCCACATGAAATACCCCTTATAGCCTTATTTATGGTACTGATGCACTTATGCCCTTGGAGTTAGAAAAATTACATCAACTTGAGATGCTCAATAAACAACACATTAATGCTCTCAAACATCTCCAAGCTCACATTAAAAAATTACAACATAAATACAAAATTCATGTTATCCCTCGATCATTTTCTAATGACGATTTTGTTCTTATTGAAAATCAATGAAGTGCTAGTGCTGACAATGAAGAGAAAGATAAGTTCAGCCCTAATTGGTTGGGACCTTACGTAGTTGATAGCAATTATGGATCTGGTGCTTATCTCTTAATGTAGCTTGATGGAATGCCCCTTAGGGAACCCATTAATGCCACACATTTATGTCCGTATTATATCTAATACCCTTTGAATAGTATGAGTGATATAGTAGTGTTGTTTAAAGTTATTTGATGTCATAACCTTCACATTGCTCTATTCTTGACAACTAAATTGGTGTTTGTATTGAACACTAAGGTAATTATTTAAGTTCATTTTATAATTTCTTTAGGCTTCATACTATTCACCTTCTTGTTGTGTTAAGTTAAATCCTTATTAGTGTATTTAATTTAGCATATTATTTTTCCATTAATAATGTTGTATCTATGCTAAAACTAAAATATGTTTCATACTAGATCACATCACTTATATTAAATCATGAAGCCATTAATTAAATACTTTTACCATAAGTCATTTAATTAATCACATAGAATTTAACATTCACATAGAAGATATACATCATCATAAAATCCAAGTGTGCATGTCTATATATATATATCAATGTTTTATGTACATCTCAAAATCATATACAATGTCATAGTGGTCTATGAGAGCTAGACCCCTCAGGATTTGGCACTTGTGATTCAGTCCCTAGCTATCGAGAGATAGGCTTGTGTGACCATGACTATGAACTGTTGAGTCTTAGTGCATATTCTAGACCCCGTACTCGACAAACGACTATAAGCCACTCATCTGTCATCTAATCCCTCTTCACTCCTATCTATGCCAGCTCTGCCTGCAGTCCCTCTACCTCTGCTAAGGTCTGTGTTGACTGTAGTAAACTCTCAGCCTAATGGAGTCATCTCCTCACGCTCTCGTATGATGCCCATAATCTTGAAAAAGGTTTGAGTGTCTCTGGCTCCTCCTCCATGATCAGTGGGGACACATAGTCAGGGTCCATCTCCTCCTCCTCAATGGATGTGGGAACTATCTCTGTAGCAGCCTGACTATAGAATTCTTTCTAGTCTCTCATCACTCCTACAAGATAGGAAATGCACACAATCAGTAACACATCATCATGATAAAGCATAAATCACTAAAAGACACATGTAAAATTAAATATCATCACCTATGTCTCTAGATGCATGAGGAATGTCAACCTCCTCATCTCTGGGGGGCATGGAGGAGTGATGATGTCTGGTATAGCTATTGTCTATGATATGGTCTTGTAAGTATGTGATGACTCTCCATGCTCGTACTGATCCTTAATAGCTACCTCATCACCCTCACTTAGGGGTGGCTCCTCCTCATAATAGTAATCCAACTCATAATCCTCATCCTCCTCCTCATAATCCTCTCCTCTGTCCTAGTCCTCATAATTAGGATCAGCCTTGGACTGGTACTCCTCATCGATAATATTTGTAAAAACATTTGTTGGCCTATACTATACCTCCTCTGCTCTCTCCTCTATCTCTGCATCACCTAGAGGGAAATCCATGGGGAACATAGGATCTAGTTGTGCATATGACCACCACTCCTCATGCTTGTTTGTGCTACCAACGTCATCAACGTCAGAGATTGGTGGCTGGTCGTGATCTGAATCATCAGAATCACTCTCTCGTACATGATCTATCATTAGCCCGAATAGTGTCACCTAGCCTCTCAGCACTCCGCACTAATCATCTAATTAAGGGGCATGCCCTCGATGGTGTCTACACCTATCCAAACTATCACATGACTCACCTATAATAGAATGGTCGTACGATGTAGTCATCCCTCCCCGCTAGATACTTATCCATCTACATCCTCTCTAACTGTCTAGTGGGGTCTGGCCACTATTGAGTGAGTAGATAGGGCCTCCATAGGATCTCATCCTCCTCCAGTCAGTCGAATATCACCCTCCAAAAGTGAAAATCCCCATAGTGCCATAACCATCACAAAGGATAGCTGAATGCTCATGGGTATCTTGCTACTATAGTACAAGGGTATCCGACATGCCTGAAACATGTGATACACTCAAGGCACCACACCTATAGAAGCATACAATGGACCATATTGTCGATCTCTTGAAATACAAAATGACCAAGATCATAATACAAATGTGCTAGAATGCAGCGACCCCAAGCATAAATTGTCCTCTACTCATACATCCCCAATATCAGGTGTACTAGTCCCCCATCCAAGTGTGTCGCTCGTCCATCTAGATTAAGAACTAGTGCCACTTTGTGCATCATAATCCATCTAACCATAGGAGCTCATGAATACAGTAGCATAGGAAGCTTGATCCATGCTCTAACCCTCTAATCATGCACAGGTCCATCTAAACAATACTGTATATATCTCTTCTTCTCCTGAAATGACCAATCCTCTAAAAAATACACTCACTCTCCCTAAATGGGAGCTTAGAGAATGTGGTGTACATCCTCAAGTGTGATAGTCATTTCACCAGTGGAAAGATGAAAGGTACAGGTTCTGCATCCCAACGCTTGCACAGAGCCATCAACATGGTGCCATGGTATCTCATGGGTGGCATAAGTTAAAGCCCAATAGATACCCACTGACTCTAAATGATCTACCTCTACTACTAATAGCGCTAGTGCATGATCTCTCAAAAATGTGAATTGTCTTCCCCCTAGCCGTTGCTGCAACTAGGCAGGGACCTATCAAAATCATCACAAAATGCTCTAAATTTCATCTAATATCTTCAAATTTCATAATTTTCATCATGCAAGTGTGCTAAACTCGATCTAATTTGCTTCTCTAATGGCCCTAGACACTTTAGAACCCTTTTATGAAATTTCACAAAGAAATAGGGATAGTTCGCAAAGAAATATGACACTTTGTGAAGAAACAAGACACTTTGTGAACAAAAGGGACACTTTGCGAACAAATGGGACACTTTGCAAACATTTTTCCAAGAACCCTAAATTAACCTATCCATGCATAAAAATCATTAAATCATCATAAAATCACAAGGTGAAAGTTACAAAATCAACTCACCTCATGATACAGCTCGCCACGTACCACCTACTGATGAAGATCATCCAGCTACAAAGGTGTGTAATCTCATCTGTTTGGCATATTATTCTCTCACTTGTCACTCTCAAGCTGCATGAAGGTAAAATAAATAGTAAGTGACAACTTACTTTCTCCTCCTTCTTTAATCACTTTTCACCTCTTTTTACTTTTACGCATTACCATAGGGTTATTATCTCTTAAAGAATTCATAAAGTATATCTCCTTAAAATCATCATAACAAGTGCTAGGGTAATCCATTTTTTATGTTGTTTGATGCATTAGAATTCTAATTCCGCACCTAACATCATCATTTGTCTATTTTTATGTGGCATGGTACTTGGAAATTCCCTATGATATGATGATTCTTGTTCGATGTGGCTACATTGCTACTTTGATTCCACCCCTGTAAAGCAAGCAAAATCAAGGGGGGGAATACATCTACCCTTGCATTAGATTCCTAAGAGTTAGATAGAAGGATTTTGGTAAATTAATGAATGTGTGTTGCAAGACGTGGTTCCTAATGTTGTGGTTGTGCAGATAACTACATTGGGGGCTTCGTTCTCCTGTCTTTTTGAATATGTATCCTTTTATGTAATTAGGTGCATCGTTTAGAGTCCTTTAGCTTACATATGCACATAGAGTCATATGGGCGCTAAAGTGGGGGATAAATGTGCCATAGAAAATGGTACCCTCTTGAGAAAAGGGATAATTTCACGCATAATTAGAACTAATTTTGAGTCCCTTCACATCATTTCCCTTTAAAACAACATTTATAGGCCCCTTAGACCCATTAATTTTGATCTAGAGACCCATTACACCTAAGAAATAACATAAAACTCGACAAACAACATTTAATTACATCATACCCCGACAACCCACCTTGAAATAGCAGTAGTGGGACCCATTTTCCACCTTTGGCGAATGAGTCCCCTCTAGTGAGACCCATTCACCAAGGGTGGCGAATGAGTCCCCTTTGAGGGAAAATTCAAAATTAAGAAGGAATTTAATCAATTTAACTTTAATTTTTGGTAAATGTCAGCCTCTTAGGTCTACTTAACGAGAAAATAAGGTGTTGTTGCTTATAAATACTCATTTTAAGTCCTTTTACACATCTTTTATCATCTTTTTATCATCTCTCAAGAGAAATTTTAAAGTTAAGTCTTTCACAAGTTTCATTAGCAAAAGTTGAAGTTTTAGGGTAGCAAACTGGGGTTTTTGCAGGTCTTGAAGCTCACTTCTATTTTCGAGATCCAACATTGCAAAGGACTAATGATGTATTCCTATGGTGAATCATGAAGAAATATAGGGTGCAGAGGTGCAACTAGCCACCAAATCATGCCTAAGGACTTGATTTCCTATTGATTCCATCTTCCATTTTCACTCTATCTTCAGATTAAGGTTTGCATCTTGTTTTTTTATCATTTGCATGTCATTTCATCCCTATTTTGCATGTGTTGTAAGGTTTCTAGGGTGTATATCTTGCATCATATAGATCATTCTTGTATGTCTTATTCTAGAGCAATAGAATAGGATCATTATTATATTTCAGCTCTTCCTAGTCTTTAACACATCTAAGGCTAGGGTTTATTAAGATTTTTCTCTATTCAAGGTTTAATTACCTAAATAGGGTTTGACCAAGGCAAACCCCTCATTAGACAAACATTTTGAAGCTATTTTGTAGGAATTTTCTAAGATTTGAGATCGGGTATTTGTCAGAAATTGTTGTGTAGGTGTCAAGGTGCAGAACATAATTTTGAAGTTGCAAAAATCCCAAGGTGGACTGATTCACCATGCTTGGTGAATGAGTCCCTCCTGAGGTGGAAAACTAAGTCAGATTCATATCTAGGTTCCCAATTGTCAAAAAATAGATTTTGTGTAGAAAAGTCCTGATCTAGGACTGATTCGTCCAAGGTGGTGAATGAGTCCCAAACAGCCTAAATTCAAGTTTCATCAGTTTTCTAAATTTTTTTCCAGTCATCTATAGTTTTCTAGGTGCACACATTCTAAGAAACAACTTTCTGTTTAGGTTAATTTGCATTTTTGTTCACTCTTTCATGCTTTTTGTATATCATAGCATGTTTTCAAACATAGTGTAAATCCTAGTTTTGCATTCATTTTCATTCATTTAGATCAATAAATTTTATTTAGTTAACTTCATTTAGGTTACATAACATCACACATTGCATAATTTGAATGAAGCATTAGCATTTTTTCTCCTATCTCTCTCCTTTTAGGTGAAAAACCCTAGAAGAGCAAGAGTTTTCCATAAGAGCCAAAAATCCTATATCTTGTCACATATTTGGTTATTTCACTTTTCATCTTTGGCTAGTACTATTTTTCTTCTACCAAAAATAGTTTTTTCCTTCCCAAACTTTCTAACCAACCCACTAATATGAAGCTCTCTAATAATATTATGTCTCATAGACCCAACTAAAATACATAGTTTCTTTCCTTTAAAGGGATAGTCATCCTGCATAAAATATTCACCTTAAATATTGTCCATACTACAAGTTATTAGGGTCTTCAATTGTTCCAAAACTAATAGAATCAAAATGAGTCATCTGACTTTCCATAGTTATTAGTAGTACTGCATGTCTACTTAAAGGATTTGAAACTTGATTATGTTTTCTCGTCTTATGTTTTTGAAAAAAATTGTAACCTTGCAAGAAGGATCCACTTTGCATTCCTACTATTCAACTCTTTCAATATTCTCAAGTATTTTGAGGCAATATGACATTTTTAAACATTAGAAATTTCTTTGGTACCAAGTAATTCCTCCAATGTCTCATTTTTTACACAACTGCATAAAATCCCATATTAAAAGTTGAGTACTTTTTCCTTACCTCATTAAATTTTTTCACTAAATAAAGCTATGGGTTTACCTTCTTGACTTAGTATAGCTCCAACACTCACATAAGAGCCATCAATTTCTACTTCAAATACTTTATCAAAATTTGGTAATGCTAAGATAAGAGCTTTTGTCACCTTCTTCTTCATAAATTTAAAACTCTGCTTAGATAGCTTTGTTCACACAAATTCCCTTCCTTTGGTGTAATCAATTATGGGTTCTACAATACTTCTAAAATTCTTAATGAATTTTTTATCAAAATTTTACAAACCATGAAAAGTTTTTACCTTTGTTATTTTCCTTAGACTAGTTCACTCTAAGATTTCCTTGATCTTTTTTTCATTCATTCTAACACCATCTATAGAAATGACAAAGCCCAAAAATACTAAAATATATTGTATAAACCTACACTTATTCAAATTTTTATAAAGGTTCTATTTTCTCAACACATCCAATATGATCCTCAAGTGATTCAAGTGCTCCTCTTTACTCTTACTAAAAATTATAATATCATCAAAATAAGCTACTACAAACTTACTTTAATGTAATATTGTAGACAAAAAATTGTTAGTCTTGTAAAGGTTCTAGGTGCATTGGAAAACCCAAATGACATAACCATCCACTCATACAAACCATCCCTAGCCTTGAAATTGATTTTCCACCCATCCCCTTCTTGAATATGGATCTAGTGGTATCCACTACAAGGGTAAATTTTTGTCAAAGTTTGTATCCCCTACATGCACATCCATCATGTCATCTAAATGAGGTATAGTAAATTGGTATTTCACGGTGATTTTAGGGTAAAAGCACAAAGTCAGGTCACACTTTTAGCCAACTTATTAGAATAACTGAATTTAAGTATTTCTAACTAAAAATCAATTTTGGTCAAACATATGATCTAGTAAGATTCATTCTAGCTAAGTTAGATGCTTCCACAACTTTTTCAACTAAAATTATTGGCTAAAAATGTATGGAGCATCACTTTGAGTCCAATTTACCAAAAAAAAAAATTATTTGAAAAACTTGAAGTTTCAATAACTCTTGCTAATGTAAACAACATTTTTTTTAAAAATATAAAAATACCCTTTTGTAGATCCATAAGTGTAGTTTTCAAAAATATATTTATTTTAATAGTTTAATTATTTTTTATATTTTATTTTTTATTTTTACTAAAAGTAGGTTTTCAACACAAAATATAAGGTTGATTACTATACCAAGGAAAAATACTAAAAATTATTAAAAAAAATAAAAATAAAAAATGATGCACTAGATAAAAGAATCTATTTTAAGATGGTATAATTTTGTTTCCATTTTAGATAAATATTTAATATGAAAGTTGACGCCCGATGAAAATGTTTTTTTGATTTTAATATTTATTTAAAAATATATATTTATCAAAATTGGAAAAAAATATATCCATGCACTAAAATTTCAAGTTATAAATACACACAAAAATTTGAAAGAAAAAAAAAAAATTTACTATAAAAAGTTTGACGTCTCATGCAACTTCATTTTTCAACATTTTATCAAACTAAATTATAGTGTTAATTTATTAAAAACTAGTTTAAAATAATTTTTTAATTTTTTAAAAAATACAAACATAAAATATACTAAAAAATACATATTTTACTAGTTTACATCATTTCAAAATTCAAAATATATATGCCACTTTTTAGTGATTCAAGTTTAAAATTGGATCGTTGGTATTTCCTTTATAAAGTGTGACACAACTTTGTGCTTTTACCCTTTATTGATTAATCTACTATCCACGCACATCCTCCACATACAATCCTTCTTTGGAATTAATGTGAACCCTAAATCCAAACTTGCATGAACAAAGAAAACAATCACTTTATTAGATAAAAAATGCAAGCTTAGGATAAGAATTCCCCATAAAATCCATTTGCATTGTTAAAGAACAAGGAAAAAAGATGAAATAATTGAGCAAATACGAACAAAGATAGCTATTCCTCTAAAACAAAGCAAACACTTGATATTATGGGTGGATTGGTGCTATTTGGATGTGGAAAATAGCCCTTTCCCAACCCCTTTTTGATAAGCTCAATGATGAAATTTCTTTGAAGATGCTCTGGATTCAAATGACAATGATGAATTTGTGCATAATATTGTGGAGTTGTGTAGGATTAATACAATAGAAAAACTCTCTATTTATAGCCAAGAAGGATAAAAGAATGCCAAACATGGAGGATGTGGGACTAAAGATCCACCAATGACAAGGTGCTACTTGTCATCATGTGAGAGGTTGAGGAATGAGCACATTTTGGTCAATGTGCCAAAGAGGGGGAGATTTGAAATTTGAATTTGATGACAAGATGAGTTAAATGCTCAGTTTGACTTGTGCAAGAGACATGTAAGAGACATGTAAGAGCTCTTAATTGCTTTGTTGGATGTACATGTCAATTTGGGGGGAGATTCAAATTTGGAAGAATATTCTCCTTTTATGCCATGTTGAGAGAAAATGGAGAATTTAATAAATCAATAAATTGATTTAATTGTGCAAGTGGGAAAAGCTAGAAGATGTGACACGAGTTTAGATTAAATTAATCAGGATTAGATTAATATAATGAGGGATTAGATGATTTGACTCATTTGACTTAGATTAATGGATAAAAATAAATCAAAATGAGATGAAAAGTGATTTAAACTTAATTAAATATAGATTTTGATTTATTTAATTAAAGAAGATGGTGATAGCTTTAAATCAAATAAAGATAGATTTATTTTATTTAAATGAGATGACCTAAGATTAAATAAGATGATTTATTTAATAAAATGAGGTAATGATAAAGTGAATTTATTTAATTAGAAGATGAAATGATTTAATCAAATAAAGTGAATGAAATGTTAGATTTAATTAAATAAAGGTTATTCAATTAAAATGGTGAATTGAAATGCATGCATATTTTATGTGTCTACATTTTTCCTCTCTTTGAAGCAATGCACTTGCTACGTTGGTTCAAATAATGAACTTTCCATGATCAAAATTCAAAAAAATTATGATCTTTTCGGATGCCCTAGCAGAAAGAAGTATACTGGTACATTTCCCCCTTGAGAGATTGAGCAAAAGAGGTTGATCTCGTGATAAAGAGGTTCAATATGGACGTATGGATGGTTATGACGATGATGGGATGGTTTTAAGATGTTGAGAATGACTAATATGTATTATCCTAAACATATTAAATGATGATGCAATGCATCTGGAATGGATGATGCGAATGATGTGATGATGCCTATATGATTATGCAATGGATGTTTCATGCAGATGCTTAGACTAACAAATCTATATTATGATGATGATGCAAATGCAATGTATGTGAAATGATCAGTTTTTCCTATTATGTATGATATGAATGATATGTGATATGTTGATGGTTTGTTGATGCATGATGGATGCATGTCATGATAGCATGTTAGTTCAGAGAGAAGAAATAAGAAATGAGATGAAGACAAGAGGATCTAACAAGTCCATGATTGGTTGAGACTTTATTAGAGATGATGATGATGATAGATGATGCTTTTCTTATAAGGAATTGGGATCTAAAAAGAGCTACTTACCTTATGTTTGATAACATGCATAGGTACAATGCATCAAGGTATAAAGAACCAAGATAGTGTTGCACCTAGTGAGATGGACTTTGACTTGAAAAATAGATAGGAGTATCCTTGTTCATACCCGACATACGAAAAACTTCCTAGGATGCACTTCTAAAGTTTCAAACATCTAGTACCAAAACACGGAAAGGTATAACCTATCGATGCAATAGTCAACAAGCTACCCAAAACACATTCCATACACATCTAACAAGGAAAGTATTCACCAAGTTATATTACAAGAACATCCAACAAGCACAATAGACAAAAAATAGTGATCATTGCCCCATTCCTATCTCTCTAAATCCATTTGTTTGTACATCATCGAGAGGTTATGGGAATGAGTGCAAAGAGATAAGTCAAAAGAAAAACATAAAGTAAACAAACAAGCTGATGTTCTTCAATACCGTTAACTAAAAGGAAATGTGATTTTAAGGATAAGAACTGAAACTATTGCCAAAAGATAATTCCAATTATAGGAAGGATACATCCTAGGACATGTTAGTGGATGGCGACACATCATTTTGTTTATCCAAAGTGTTCTTTCTAATAAATAATTCCCATTGTAGGAAGGATACACCCTAGGACATGTTAGTGGATGGCGACACATCATTTCGTTTATCCAAAGTGTTCTTTCTAATAAATAATTCCCATTGTAGGAAGGATACACCCTAGGACATGATGCTATTAGATGATTGATATGGGACTCATTGGATGATAGGCTATTGACAAAAAGAGTTGACCAACTTGTTTACGTACTGACTTAAACCTGAGACTTGATGTTTTGAGTTTTCACTTTTCACTTGCTAGACTTGTTTCTGATTGTTTCACCAAAGGTTGGGAATGATGTTATTGTGGGTGAAAGCAAGATGGGATGGATGGATTTTTTCAAATATTTGGATGTTTTTTTTGGAGTTTTGAAAATTTTTGAGGTTGTTTTCAGTATTTTTTGAGATTTTATGATTGTTTTGATTTTTGATTTTCAAATGTTTTGGGGTTTTCTAAGATTTTGACCAAGAGACTAGTCTATGGACCTATCCTAGGGGCCTTGGGGGCTGGTCAACAGATTAGCCTTGCCTACGTTATACACGCAGAAACCACGTAGTTCAACTAACAACTTGACCAATTTACAGATGAAGATATACATGATGAAATGACAGTTTATTATGACTGACTCCTAAAGGACTGAACTAAGTGTCTCAGGGGTTGATATTTTGAGTCACCTTTAAGAGAGGGATTACTATGAGAAACACCTCACAATAGGAAACTCATAGGAAAGTTCTTGCAAGCGTGTTTACTGATGGGCTATATCAAAGGGTGTGAAATTGTGAGAAATTAGCACCAATCCATGCCAAAAATAGACTACACCTAATCCCATGCCTTAAGTGGAATGAGAATGGCTGAAAAGCCTTAAGTGGCCAAGTTGGTGAGTGTTGGTTCTGGTGTTCACGGTTTTTTTTTCATTAAGAACCTTGTTTATAGTAACCAACCAATCCATCCAACGAGTTTATCAAAGTGGTGCATTGGAACTTAGATTCCAAGAAGTTACTTTCCATGTATGATCTTGGTTAAAATATAAAGTTTAAGACTTAATTCTTAACATACCTTTATGTTTTCCCATTGGTTGCATGCAAAATCATCTCTTCTACTACGAAGGGCATGAGGCAAGCCCACCAAGAAAAACATACCAATTGATCTAGGATGTTAAATTGCTTGTGAGTTAGTTTGAAAACACGATGCTTGGATCCAAAACATTGAGACAAACATTAAAAAAATCATTCAAATTTCAAACCCTTTTGGAGAAGCAAATATCCTTGAACGAATTTGCATGCCCTTGCTTGCCCTTGGGATTCATATCCTTAGAGTTTTCTAGGCATTTGGATTTCATCTCAATTCTCTCCTACTAAAGTCAACATTAGGTAACCTTTGTCTTGATTTCCTTGATCTCCACATAATGCACCTTGTGGGATGAGAAGAAGTTAGGACATTAAACATCTAGTTTCAAAATTTAATCAAGATTGTGTTTGTGATAAAAAGAACTCATTAAGAAAGTTAAGGACAATTGGACCCCACAAATGTGCTTTCCATATTTTGGCCATATGGTTTTCATACAAGCATTGGTCTTTTGGTTTTGAACTACTCTTAGAGAAAAGCATGTTCTTCACCATCTTGGTCTTGTAAAACAAGTCCTTCTTAGGTTCATTTAGGATCGAAATCAAACACTTCATCCATCCCAAACATTTATCATCTCATCCCACAAACAACTTTAGAGCTTTGGAAACATCATTATCTAGAGTTGGGTACATCCTTAAACTGAATCAAAATCATTTGTTTAGATAGGTGTGTTTGGATGGATCCTTCCTCACACACTTAATTAAATTATCACCGCTTTGAACAAGTTTATCCTAAAGATCACATCTAACATCTTAGGGTTTACAAGTTCATTATTCAAATAAAATCAAACCCTAAGTATAGCATTGATCCAAAGTTCCTAAAAGTTCAAACACCCATATCATTCACCCTTTTCATCCTTCATCTCATCATTGGTCCTAAACACCTTAGAGGTCAACAAGGTCAAAAAACAAGAACATGGAATATAAACTTGATTCATACATCATGAGTAATCCAAGTCAAATGAACTTTCAAAGTCTTACAATGTTGATTGATTATCAACACTCACATCTATACAATTTGTACATGGGATCATTATCTCCTACAAACTTCGATGGTACAATAAATGTGAGTATGCCCAATCAAAAGTTTGGAACACCTTTCCCAATGATAGATTTAAATCCAAGTCCAAACTTACAAATCTATCAATGAAATAATCAATGCATGAATCTTCAAGCAAACAACATCATTCCACCAAATCCATACATGCCAAGTACAAGTTTACCAAACATGAACATTTTAAATCCACATTTGGTAAAATTTTGGATGGATATGTTTTCAAATCACACAAATGTTGTTCAAAGTCCAAACAAGATGTTAATGACTCCATGTATTAGTCCAATTCAAGGTAACATCATGCAAAATCAAAGTTACATAAATCAAGGCAATGTGATTCCTAACCACAACAATGTTAAATTTCAACCTATCATGCCAAATCTAAGCATCATCCCAAATCAGAACATTGTCCAAAATCAATTTTTCTAGGATCCCATACAAACATCGCAAGTATGCATTCCAAACCTGCTTGAACAAAAACCAAATCAGCTATATCAAGGGTGTCCAAATAAAAATTAGGATGAAATTTCACTAGATCAACTTGCTTCACTTACTGAGATAGTCAATTCATTGCACCAAGATCAGTCGCCACATCTCCAAAATCAACCACCACAAGGTCAATTCAAAGTGAAAATCTCACAAGGGAACAAACAAAAATACACACCACTTGGGAGACCAATCGAATCACTCTTGTAACAATTAGTACGAGAAAATATCATCAAGCTCCCCGTCTATGGGAACTATCAAAAACCCCTAGTTAAACCACCAGGGTATAACAAGGAGCACCATTGTGATTTTCACAAAACAAAGGGACACAAACATCAAATTGTATTCGACTCAAAAATCTCATCGAAGACCTTATTGATCAAAAGGTAATCACTATTGGGGACAATGATCAGGATCCAACCATTGGTGATAGCATTGAAAATCTCTCCACCACAATTGGTGAAAACAATGATCAAAATATATCAATCAATGAGCATATTGAAGATGTTTCTACCTCATCCAATGATAAAATCAACATGCATCAAGAATCATTTTTTAGTCATGATCAAAATCCCTCAACAATATTCGGTCATGATCTATTTTAAGGAGTGTTAGAATTATTTGATCCCATTGACATAATCTATGATCCATCGACCAATGATCATATTGAAAATGTCTCTACATCACCTTATGAGTTAGATGACATATCTCAAGAATTTATTCCAAAGCATGATCAACATCTTTCACCAAGGTCTAGCAATGGTCCTTTCCAAGACATGTTCACACCCTTTGGCCTCATGGTTACAGATATTGAAGGGATCCTCAGCTCAACATTTGACCTAAGTCCACCCAAAGATCAAAATGATATTAAGCCACTTCCCATGATTAATGATGATTTCCAAGAACCTTTTGTAAGCAATCCATCTTTTGAAACTAACCCACATCAAAAAATTGATCCAAAGCATGTCAAAAGAAATTCTGAAATCATTCAAGATCAATAATTTGTATCTCCAAGATACTAAAATGATCTAATGGACACTCTCCTATCTATACAAGATGTCCCAAATAATGATCATATCCATATAGCACATACTCCTCCATCTACCCATGAGATGCTTTCTTTGGATGGACACGTAGATGATCTTCATTCAGAACAAGATTCCTTTGCTCTTGACATTACTACACAAAAAGAGTAGTTTATTGATTCCTGCAGTCAAACTAGATTGTCAACACCTGGATCAGATATATCTGAAATTCAAACTAAGGACATCATGAATAAAGATATCCCACATTATCCACTCAAGGAAATAGGTTAGACAAAACAAGATATTTCAAAGTCAGTAGATTCCAATAACATCATCTACGGTTGTCATTTATTAGAGAATGCATTCTAAACAATAGCTCTTGAAACAAGTAGAATCAAAGCATGAAGGTACTACTTCCACAATACTAGGGGAAACTTTTTCTCAAGCAAACATCATCATAGGGAGCACAAAGAATCCTTATGATGAAACTGATGCCAATACTACAACCAGCCACGCCATGAATCTTCATCCACCCATCACCCCATCCATGAATTGGGACCAACATCAAAATAAGGATTTGAATCAAAGCACAAAAAAAATTATCAAAGCAAAAGAAGCTAAGAAGCATAATGGACAAATAAAAAACAAGTGGATACCAAAGAATACAAAGAAAGATTATCCCTATCAAACTCCACTAGTCAAAGAAACTATGGGGCCAAATATAAAGGGGAAATGTATCCATCAAAGACATCCACAAAAGAAAAAGTAGGATTCCCAAGCAACGTACAAAGTATATCAAGTAGTTCGTCCTAATTCCATTCACACTTTCGTATCCACTCATCATTGCTCATCTTCCCAAGTTTGGAGAGTCAAAATTTCCAAACTGTCAACCAATGCATCTTTTATCGTTAAAAACAATCTATCCATGCCCCCACACATGATATCCAATTCTTAAATTGACCATGTGTTGGCAATGAGCCTTCATCATAAGGATTCAGAAGGTACTCTATCGTGATGTGTGCACAAAGAAAAAGTTAACTCCAGTATCAATAAATTAGATTAGGAATCTCAAAAGTTGCATTAAAGTGCACGTATCTTGGAAAAAAAATTCCTCAAGAAGGATATCTATGACACATTATGATAAAAGCATCTACATTGACACCACTAGGTAGTTCAGTATGAGCTTAAAATCTTTCAAAAAAATCCAAAAAAAAAAATGAAAATTGAAAAAAATCCAAAAATGGAAAAAAAATGATAAAAATCATCCTCTAGTGAAAACCACTAGGGTGGCACTTTGGGAAAGTACCATGATGAAAACCTGGCAAACAGGCATCATGTGTAGAATCAAGCATCTACGTGGACCAGTTCAGGTGAAAGCATCTCATCCCATCCATAATAAAATCCAACATTTTGTCCCATCCATAATAAAGACAACATTACATCCATCTTAGCCATAATAAAACCATTTATCCAATCCATTTCCATCCATCTACATCCATCATCCAATTTATCTTGATCTTAATGAAAGTTTGAGGCAAACTTTACACTTGCTTATCGTAAACATCTTGATGTGGGTCGTTTTCATTAATCCTATCCTACCCAGTGTTATCTAAACCATGAAGCATTATCCCAATAACCATCCTCTATTCGAACACCTTATCTTATTGCAAGATAATCCATATATCCATCCATCCACACACCTATCCAAGCATCCAACTATGACATTCCCTACATTGCTAGACATTGGGGGCATATATTTACATCTTGCTTCAGGAATAAATCTTGATCTATATCCTCTAACTTATGTGGTGATCCGAACATTGGCAAACATGAAATCAAATTGGTCAAATCATTTGTGATCCAAAATCCAAATCACTAGCCCATGACACATTTTGACGAGTAGACATTCCTTATCAAGCTTTATCTTTCATCAAACATCAATCCAAACAATCACCATCAGTCACATCTAAGTTGCACTTCAAACGTCACATCAAATCATTCAAACACTTTTGTCCCAAATCAAGCTTCAAAATTTTGATCAATCAAATCCTTGCATTGTTGTGCATCCCCAACAATGTTATCATCATCAATCGCATCATCATCATGGGATATCCTTCCCAATCCTTGTGTAGCTTAAATGTTGGTGTAATTAATATTTAATTACACTTTACATAAGTTTACTTAGGTAATTATTTAATTCCTAGGTTAATTAGTTGTCATCCTTATCTTGTTGAGCTATCTTGTTGCTCAAGATAAGATTAGGGTTATCCATACTTTCTTTTATAAAGCAAATCATTATCATGTAATTATTGAATTCTCGAATAATATTATGTTGCACATTCTTTTGCAACCTCTATGCTTTTTCTGATTTTCTCTTCTGTGGAAGGTCTTTTCAGTTTGCAAATCTGATCTTGGTTTCTAACATGGTATCAGAGCCTTGATTTGCAACCCCTTCTCAAATTTTTGAGAAAATCATTGCAGGGTTCATTCGAGATTCCTCAAGGGTATCATGCCTTGAGTTCATCTATGAGGCATTTTGGATCAGATTGGGCTTCACCATTGGATTCAGAGCCCTAGAAAAGTCAGGATTGACTTTTGTTTTGTAGATTTTGGTCATCATTTGCCAGATCTGTGAGGGTTTGAAGTTCAAATATTTTTTACAAGATCTGGGGGTAGCCAAATTTTTGGAGTAGTTTGGGCAGAAATGGAGGTCACCATTGCATTCACAGTGGCCAAAAACCCTAAGAATGCCCTTTGTTTCACAAATTTCTGAGTAGTTGGTCTGGGAGGCAAAAAAAATTTGCCAGGGAGGCCGTACGGCCTCCCCAGCATGCATTATGAGGCATGTTTCTTTGAAAAATTTAAATTTTTCAATAGTTTTGTGTGCCACCCACACAGAAGCCAGGCGCTATGCACCCAACCCTCGCTCGGCCGCCTAGCCCCCTCTGTAGAACTGATGGTCCCATGGAGGACCAGGGGCTCTGCCCCAGCCCCCAACTTGCAAGCCCCTAGTCATGCATAGGACCAGGGGCCAAAAAAAATTTTAGCCCTTATTGGGCCTTCTGGAGTAGTGTTCATGAAATCAGGTGTATTTTTTGCATACGATGTCTGTTTTTTGCAAACGAGATATCATCAGAAAGCTGATTCTGATGCTGATCCAGTGATGGAGGTGTTTTTACCAGATTTTTCTCTAGATTTATTTTGCAGGCCTTTGAACTTAGATGTTGTTGTTTTCACTCTGGAGGGCATATCTTTTGACTTAGTGATCCATTTTTCGTCATTCTTGTAGCGTTGGAAAGCTGATTCAGTCCTCTACATAGATATGTGGTCTATTTTATTTTTCTACTTATGCATGTTTATGATGATATCCTTTTACTATTGTTGGGTTGTGACCGGCGGGGCTAGATTTCCATTCGGGGTTTCTTGCATAATAATCTGATTAGAGTGTAGTTTTCACTTTGATCTCCATATCCATCTTGTTTTGATGGCAGCTCATATGAGTTATCTAGTCTCCTAGTTTATTTTGGCCACTTTTTTTGCTATAGCTTGACACATATCAGATTCATCGGTTCACACTTTAGTTGAGAGATTATGTTTCTTGATCCTCATTGGCTTAGATTCTTCTTAGATTGAGGGCCATGTTTTTATGTTTAATGTTCCAAAGTCTATTTTTGGTACTCCTTCCCATGGAAGAGTTTCAGTCACAGTTTGGCATCGGCATCGAGATACATGGTTTCCAGATTCTGTCATCATCTCATCTACTGTTGCTTCATAGATTCCATGGTTGTTCCAGTTTGTGAGTTTTTCTAGTGTTTTGTGGAATCGAGTTTGCTATCACATTTTCATGATTCCAATTTTGGTTTTAGTTGTAGAGATAAGTATCTTTCCTTGCTTGTCAGATTGTGGTTCCAGTGTTACTCCATAGTGTTCTTCCAATGCTTCTTTGCAGCAATCATCTCATTGTAGGGGGGTTTTGTCCCACTGGGTTTTCCTTCTCTACTTCATCTTTGCATTTGTACAGGAGTACCTGATTAGGCCTTGTTGCCAAGACTCATATTTGCGTAATAATCTACTTCTCCCTAAGTTGCACTTATGGGGGGGTGTTGGTGTAATTAATATTTAATTACACTTTACATAAGT
Source organism: Sequoia sempervirens (assembly GCA_007258455.2). Taxonomy (NCBI): domain Eukaryota; kingdom Viridiplantae; phylum Streptophyta; class Pinopsida; order Cupressales; family Cupressaceae; genus Sequoia; species Sequoia sempervirens. The sequence goes on along the minus strand of VDFB02105599.1, from coordinate 7,430 downwards.
TTACTTAGGTAATTATTTAATTCCTAGGTTAATTATTTGTCATCCTTATCTTGTTGAGCTATCTTGTTGCTCAATATAAGATTAGGGTTATGCATACTTGCTTTTATAAAGCAAATCATTATCATGTAATTATTGAATTCTTGAATAATATTATTTTTCACATTCTTTTGCAACCTCTCTGCTTTTTCTAATTTTCTCTTCTATGGAAGGTCTTTTTGGTTTACAAATTTGATCTTGGTTTCTAACATTAAACACTATCCTTGCATTGTTGTGCATCATCAACAATGTTATCATCATCAATCCATCAATCTGATCAATCAAACTTAGCTTTGTTTTCACCAAAATCCCAAGACAAATCACTAATATCATCAGACATATCCATATACAAATCATCAAAATCATGCAAAAAATCCAAGAAAATTCAAAACATCGAAAATACAAAAAGATCCAAAAACATTCATAAATGTTAAAAGTCATAAAAAAATCAAAAACATGATATCCAAACTACGTCATCTCTAAGCTTCAACATAGGAAAGGCTAATCTTTGATTAGCCCTCGAGACACAAAAACACAAAAACATTAAAAAAAAACAAAAACATGAAAACATTTAAATAACTTGAAAATCTAAAAATAGCCTCATAACATTTCAAAAACATCAAAAACATCCAAATATTTGAAAAAATCCATCTGTCCCATCTCATTTTCACTCGAAATAATCATTCATCCATAATAAACTGATTGTCACCTTCATCCTTTGGCAATACAAACAAAAACAACCACAACAATTGGAAAAATAAAACTTCAAATGTAAAATAAAAATCGAAACAAAAAACCTTTAAACACAAAATGAAACTATTGATCATTCACAAATATGTCAATCAACCATATACATCAACAGCCTATCAATCAACTTATCAACTCATCATCATCCTATACAATGCATGTCCTAGGACATATCATTCTGATAATGGGCATCATTTTGGATATCACTTGGATTCTTATCCTATCAAAACAACTCCCTTTGGCTGGAGGTGTGAAGAACATTGATTTGTTTGTTTTCTTGATCTTTTCTTTTGATTTATCTTATTGCACTCATTCCAATGACCTCTCGATGATGTCTAATCAAAGCGATTTAGAGAGGAATGAATGGGGCATCAATCATTATCTTTTTTCTGTTGTGCTTGTTGGATGTTCTTGTAATATAACTTGGTGAATACTTGCTTTGTTAGATGTGTACATGGAATTTGTTTTGGGTAGCTTGTTCTGTGTTTTGGTCTGAGATGTTTGAAACTTTAGAAGTACATCCTAGCAAGGTTTCTATATGTCAGGTATGAACAAGGATACTCCTATCTATTTGTCAAGTCAATGTCCACCTCACTTGGTGCAACACCATCCTAGTTCTTTATACCTTGATGCATCATACCTACATGTGTTATCAAACATAAGGTAAGTATCCCTTTTTAGATCCCAATCCTTGATAAGAAAATCATCATCTATCATCATCATCATCTCTAATAAAGTCTCAACCAATCATGAACTTGTTGTCGATCCTCTTGTGTTCATCTCCTTTCTTATTTCTTCTCTCTACACTAACATGCTATCATGACATGCATCCATCATTCATCAACAAACCATCAACATACCACATATCATTCATATCATACATAATAGGAAACACCAATCATTTCACATACATTGGATTTGCATCATCATAATAATATAGATCAACATCCGCATAAAACATCCATTGCATAATCATATAGGCATCATCACATCATTCACATCATCCATTCCAGATGCATTGCATCGTCATTTAGAAGTTGTTTAGGATAATATATATTTGTTATTCTCAACATCTTAAAACAATCCCATCATCGTCATAACCATCCATGCGTTCATTTTGAACCTCTTTATCATGAGATTGATCTCTTTCACTTGATCTCTCAAGAGGACAATGCACCAATATACTTCTTTCCACTGGGGCATTTGAAAAGATTGGAATTTTTTTGAATTTTGATCGCGGCAAGTTTATTCTTTGAACCAATGCAGCAAGTGCATTGTTTCAAAGAGGGGAAAAATGTAGACACATAAAATATGCATGCATTTCAATTCACCGTTTTAATTGAATAACCTTTATTTAATTAAATCTAACATTTTATTCACTTTATTTGATTAAATCATTTCATCTTTTAATTAAATAAATTCACTTTATCAATACCTCATTTGATTAAATAAATCATCTTATTTAATCTTAGGTAATATCATGTAAATAAAAATAAATCTATCTTTATTTGATTTAAAGCTATCACCATCTTCTTTAATTAAATAAATCAAAATATTTATTTAATTAAGTCTAAATCACTTTTTATCTCCTTTTGATTTATTTTAATCCATAAATCTAAACTGTCAAATGAGTCAAACCATCTAATCCTGATTAATTTAATCTAAACTCATGTCACATCATCTAGCTTTTCCCACTTGCACAAATAAATCAATTTATTGATTTATTAAATTCTCCATTTTCTCTCAACACATCATAAAAAGAGAATATTCTTCCAAATTTGAATCTTCCCCCAAATTGGCATGTACATCCAACAAAGCATTTAAGAGCTCTTACATGTCTCTTGCACAAGTCAAACTTAGCATTTAACTCCTCTTTGGCACATTGACCAAAATGTGCTCATTCCTCAACCTCTCACATGATGACAAGTGGCACCTTTTCATTGGTGGATCTTTAGTCCCACATCCTCCATGTTTGGCATTATTTTATCCTTCTTGGCTATAAATAGAGAGTTTCTCTATTGTATTAATCCTACACAACTCCACAATCTTATGCATAAATTCATCATTGTCATTTGAATCCATAGCATCTTCAAAGCAGTTACATCATTGAGATTATCAAAAAGGGATTGGGAAAGGTCTATTTTCCACATCAAAATAGCACCAATCCCCCCATAAGATAAAGTGTTTACTTTGTTTCAGAATAGGAATAGTTATCTTTGTTCGTATTTGCTCAATTATTTCATCTTTTTTCCTTGTTTTTTAACAATACAAATGGATTTTACAGGGAATTATTATTCTAACCTTTCATTTTTTATCTAATAAAGTGATTTTTTTCTTTGTTCATGCAAGTTTGGATCTAGGGTTCATAGTTAATAATGTAGGTTTCAACACACAATGTTAGTGTTAATTTTTATCTTAGGGATAATTATTTAGGTAGTTTTCTCGTATTGGGTAGTTTTTTAGGCCCATCTCATTTCCCACACCTTTAAAAGGCCTACACACTATGTATTTTATCATCTCATCTCATCTCATTTTTTGAATATCATCTTGATATTTTAGAAAAATAGTGTTTGTGCTTCTCTTCTATGTGTGAGGGTGGTTTTTTTTCGCAGGTTGAGGATCCTAGGAAGGAGCTTCCATCTCCTACATGGTATTAGATCTCCTCCTCCTACTTAGCTTCTTGGAGAGTATCTATCCAGGAGATGTAGGCAATATTTTTCTTGCTAAAGCTTTTTTTAACATTTGAAATTTATTAAATTTTAAAGTTGCCATTATTGTCAATTTTTTGTTGAGAGGCATGTTTCCTTCCATTTGTGGTTTGATTTTGCATTAGAGGAACAATTCAAAATAGACAAGATTTTAAGTTGAAAAGTATTGAGTTTTAGTTGTAGATCAAAAGAGGTTGAATTTGGAGAGGCATTGTGAGGTGATACAAACTTTCCAGGCCCACACCACAAACCTCCCATGCCTGCGTTAGATTGCAGAGAAGAGGCACTTTTTTGGGGCATCTATAATTGTCAATTTCCAAGTCATGACTCTTGAAGCAAGAGGTGATCGACCTTCAAAAGAAAAAAAAAACTATGTGGAAAGAATAATATTCAACTAGTAGAGGCATATTTTTCCGACGAGAAGAGCAGCATAATAACCTTATTTTTTTTAATCAAACTTTATACTTTATAAAGTTTCAATGGAAATATTTAGGGCTTCTAATTGGTACACAGTCAAAGAGGAAGTGGACCCAAGGTTTTATTGAGGTTGTTTTGAATGGGAAAATATATCCCACATTTGTTGTGAAGGTATCTTTTTATCCTTTATATGCTCTATCACTCACACTAGACATGTGAGGTGCTTGTGTGCATCGTGTGGTGGCTTGTGTGCTTGGTGAGTTGATTTGGAGATTTGGTTTACAAATTTGGCATGGGAACTCGTCACAAAATGCTTAGTAAGGTGTACAATTGTTTGCTCAATTTTTTTCAAATTCAATTACATAATTGGCCTTTTTTGTATTCTTGCTTCCTGAAGTATTTTGGAAAGGTGAAATTTAATTTCAAGAGGCTTCATCAATTTTTTTGAGGTTTCAATATAGTTTGGTGTGTTTTTTATTACTTTTGGTGCAAATTTTTGTCATGGCTACTACTGATTAAGTTGAAATTTTAACCCCCCAAAAATATCATACTTGGAAGATCATAATGTGTACAAGTTTCTCCAATCTAATAGTTTGTGGTCCACACTGAATGATAATCAACCAAATTTTACAAGGGAGTATGAAAAATTTTCTCACAAAAGCAAGTGTGACAAAGCTATGGGTCTAATATCTTTTCATGTTTCTAACAGTCTTCTTTTCCACATTGAGGAGTGTAATACACCCAAGGAGGTATGGGATGTGTTAAAAAACCTATTTGGTCAAATTAGTGAGTTTCATGCTTTACAACTAGAGGCAGAACTAACTTCTCTTTCCCCTGATGCATTTCCTTCCATTGGTGATTTGCTAGTCAAGTTCAAATTTGTGAGGTCACAATTGGTGGGATGTGGGAAGGATAAAATTGATAAGAAGTCCATTTTTTTATTTTATTTAAGTTGAGAGGTCCATTTGTAGTTTTTTTTCTACCTTCTACTCAACCATGGATGCATTGAGCAATGCATTCACAATTCCTTCTTTTGAGACATTCTATGACCGTTTGACAAGAGAGAAATTCAAACTTTCCTAGTTAGAGGGGGTCTATATGAATCATGCATTAGTTGCACAAGCATCTTAGAGAAAAGGGAAGAAGAAAAATAAGGCTAAGACAGAGTGTAATGAGTCCTACACCTCTTCAAAAGAGGATAAACCTAAGAATGAGAAGTTTATTTGTGTGTATTGCAAGAAGAAAGGTCATGATGAACAAGACTATTATACGAAGAAGATTGATGATATTTCACATCTTCTTCAGAAGAACAATATTCCATTGCATTCATCTATGACTCCTTCTATAACCTCTCCATCTGCATCACCTTCACCTTCATCCAAACCTACATAGTCAAGGAATGCAAGAATTTCACTTGGTAAAGGACATGCATTGGTAACTTCTATAGTTCATTTTGGTTATGATAGATGGTTTTTGGATTCAAGAGCATCTCATCATATGGGTTTTACTCTCTATCATTTTTTGGGTCTTCATCCTACTGATACTTCTAAGATTTTTTTGGGAGATATTAAGTTTTTTGGATCGGGGATAGGAAATGTTGAGATTGGTGATGGTTATTTTAGATATGTTCTATGTATTCCTAATTTGCACACAAATCTACTTTCCATCTATTAGATTACTAATGGTTAGGTACTTAAGATTGTAGAGTTCATTGTAGATTTTGTTTTCATTAGAGAGGCTGATACTAGAAAAGTCATTGATGTTGGTGGAGTTGATCATGAGTCTCCTCTTTATGCCTTTTTTCATTTTGTTGATGATGATGATTATGACCCTCACACTCCTCTTGCTATTGTTGATAGAAATTCCTTAGGAGAGATTGGTCATTTGAAATTTGGAGTTCTTCAAACCTATGTTGATTTATTTCTTGTTGCTTCATAGATTGGTTCTTCAGCACAACGGGATGTTTTTGATCCTTCATATTATTCTTTGTGGGATAGTCACTTGATAGCTCTTATATATTTGTTTTATGAATCTCACATTTCTGATTTGGATGATGCATTTGAGGGTATATCCCTTCTTTTTTATGATAGTATATACGCACTACTATCATACCATCTGTGTCTTTGGATATTTTTACTTTAGAGTTTTCACATGGTCTTGTTGATCCACCTTCTTTGGTTGAGGTTGCACTTGATCATGATGTGACATTTGGTTAGATGAAGGAACCGCGATAGTTTTCAGAGGCATATTTCATGTTGATTCTTCCTCTCCCTTCTCTTGTTTTAGAGTTGGATTTTCTCTTGCACCAATGGTTTCTCCCTAAAGGGAGGCATGTTGTTTGAATATATTAGATTCAAACTTTTAGGATCAGCACAGGAGTTTCTTCATCATGGGGAGATATTCAACATTTCTCTCTCCTTTTTTATTTTGCTGAGATCAATGACAAGATTTATCTTGGGGGGGTCTTGTGAAGTCCTCCTTTCACTTTTCATCTTTTTTTCTCTCTTTTGGAGAGGAGTTTTATCCCACAGAGTTTTTCTCCTTTTCTCCAATTGTGAGAGATTGCATTGCGTAGTAGTTGTGAATGGGTACCTAACATGGCCTTGTAGCCGAGAGCCACCTTGCATTTCATTTTGCATAATAATCTCCCTAAGTTTGAACTTAAGGGGGGTGTTAGTGTTAAGTTTTATCTTAGGGATAATTATTTAGGTATTTTTCCCATATCGGGTAGTTTTTCACCCATATCATTTTTCACACCTTTAAAATTCATGTACACTATATATTTTATCATCTCATATCATCTCATTTTCTAAATATCATCTTGATATTTTGGCAGAATAGTTTTTTTGCTTCTCTCGTATGTGTGAGGGTGGTTTGTTTTCCCAGGTTGAGGATCTTGGGAAGAAGCTGCCATATCCTACACACAAGATCATGCTTTCCCTCACTAAAACTTTCATTATAAGTTATGTTACCTATCTATTTAGTTACTATATGTTGCGTAAGACTCATCTTGTAATCTACTTGATTAGGTAGGGGTGATCCTAGAATTAGATCAATATAGCGTTGAATATCTCTCTATGGTTGTATACCATTAAGTAACTCATCTAACACAACATCAACATACTCTACTTATAATGTTTTTTCTTATATTAGTATTGGTATTTCTCGACTTCCTTCCTTGTGCACTATGAGTGCATAACAAAATCTTGTCACCTTTATTTCATTTATGATTTCCCTTTTGGAGAGAATAGTTTAACTTTTACCTTCATCCTTGAGGGGCAATAAAATTAATTTAGAACTATCCTTCCAAAAAGTACATGTATTATTGCCTCCATCATGTATTTCCTTCTTCTCATATTTCCATCCTTCCCAATAATATATGACATACATCTATTGGAATTGCATACTTATCCTTATAGTTCTTTCATATGGAAAACTCAATCATGCATCTCTTATCAATAGTGATATCATTTTCATCCTTAAACCATGAAATATTGTAAGGGTGGGGATTTTTTTCACATT
>VDFB02105597.1:0-13291 GCA_007258455.2 Sequoia sempervirens | reverse complement strand
AATAAGCATGTTATTCTGAGAAACCTTATTATTATAATTCTCTTCATAATCATCACAAGGGAACTCATCCTACTATTTCATCAATAGGGAACTCACGTGATTAAATGTGGCATATTGGGTTTCAAAAAACTCAAGATTTACCCTACATTTCTCAATTTCATCTTTGCGTGATATATTAGGAGTGGGATACCAGTTAGCAATTTCATCTTATGTCATGTTAAAACATTATAAACTTGCATCAAATACTATATTCACATTTCTCCTACTGATAATCATATGACAACTTTGTATACAAGCCTTTTGCATATTGGCCACTATCACAACCTCCAACATATCCTCTTTAAGGAGATATAATAGGTTCTTCTATTTAAATTCATATTTATATATAATGTTGGGAGAGGTGGGATGGTGGCCATCAAATATCACCAAATATTGATATGTCATGCCATGACTTTAAAAATACTCTTCAATCATGTTATACACTTTTATCCACCCAACATGCATCCATTCTCTTTTTACCTCATAATCAAATCATTGTATTTTCTTATGCTTTTTTATTATGTTATTAGTTGGATATTCATAAGTATACAAATATTGATCTCTAAAAGCCTTGCATGAATTATCTCTACCCGATATTCCTATTTTTTAATATTAATAAATAGGTCTAGAAGACTTTCCATTATTGCAACCTTCCATCATTGTTCTTTCTCTCCTTGAATGAGTTGTAGCTTCTTCTTATTCTTTAGGCTACCTTCTTCTCTCCGTCTTTGAATAGTTTGATGTGCAAACTAATTTTGGGTTTGACTGGAATAAAATTGCCACTCTTCACTTGGAAGAGACAATTTTTCTTCTAGAAATTGGAACCTCCAAATACCAAAGAAGGACTTACTTCCATATTACCTTTCTACACCATTCTATTATTGTAAGTTGATGGGTTTCCAACTTACCCACTAACAACTTCTTCAATGACTATATCATAAGAGTTTTTAAAATATGGACCAAGATATTATATACCAATTGTAAACACTTAAAAATGTCTTGAATCATATCATACACTCGAATAATGTATACTAACATCATTTCATCCTAAAACCCATCCTCTTTTCGCTTAATTAATTAAATTAGCCTAGCTATTTAATTAATTATGTCATTTACATCTATTAACCTAATTAATTTAATCAGGTTAATTCACCCCCTTCCATGCTAAACATTTTGTCCTATAAATTAAATACATCAAGTTATTTAATTTAAATCCCTAAGTCTTCTTATTTAATTAAATAACCCTAAGTTATTTAATTAAATATCATTTCACTCTCCCCCTTTCATTAAATCACTTTATTTAATGAATATCACTAATTTCCCCTAATTGCATGAATTAAACCTTTGTTTAATTATCAAATACTAATTGATCTAATTCCCCCCACTTGCAAGGGAATATTCCTTCCCATTTTTGCACATTAAAACTTTGTTTTAATTTTCTAAATATCTATTTTTCCTCACCCATGAGAATATTCCAAAGAATATTTTCTTTCTTCACTCATTTGAAAAAGGGAATATTCTCCCTTCTAACAAACTTACAAGACTTCATGTGCAAGTTATCTTACAAAACTTCTTGTGCAAGTTAAAAGTGTGTTTGTTTGAAAGAATGTGAGCCCTTGATTAAATCTTATCATTGATTCTCATCCTTATTTATAAACTTATCCATGCCTCCAAACCTTCAACCTGACCATTGATTAGCTTTAATCCCAAACCCACCGTATTTCTTATCATTTTTCCCTCCTATTAATGTTTCATTTAGATAATAAAATTGATCCAACTTTTTCTGAAACTCATGCTATTGAAACCACACATTCTGTTACCCATATTTGTAGATTTTTAGTATCATTTCAAATTTTACCTACTAGATGATATCGAAGCCTCCATTAATGGCTTCCATAAACATGTAGATGCATTCATGCAGCCATTGCAATTGAGGCTCAATATTTTAGCTTAGAACCACGTAGACTTAGCTTTGCACTCACATATATCTATCATTTTTAGCATAAATCATGTTAAAATATCATGCATCATGCCCATTTCTGTACTAAACCATGCTTCATTGCACATTCACAATGAAGTTTCACTGAATTCCAAATAAAATTTGATGGGAACGAAGCTCATTATCCAAGGCATTGGGAAAGGCTTGTTGTTCATGAACAACCTTAATAATCTCACCCCCAATAGTATGCTTCCAAACGGATTGTGGTTCAGGTGTTTTAAAGTTTCTCATAGTTTAATTTGTTTAGTTTCAATGACCTACTTGTACTACTGATTGATCTTATTGAATTGATGTTTAGTGGCTTGTCACTTTGTATCCCTGACTCATGCATTGTTTACAACTCAACATACTTTGGCACTAGAAGGAGGGCTCAAACTAACTAATCAAATGATTTTCTTGTCAAATCTCTATTTTTCTTGTGTTTTTAAATACAATGATGCTATTGATTTTAGTGACACTATTGATTTTTCAATACAGAGACACACATCCAATACAGTGACGCTATTTATTTTTTAATACAGTTACACTACTGATTTCAGTGATGCTATTAATTTCAATGACGTTATTGATTTTCCAATACAGTGACGCACTTGAATTTTCATTTTAGCAATGCATTATTAAAATAGTAATGCATAATTAATTTTGTCACCGCATTTTAATTTAGCGACACTATTGATATTTTTTAACGTAGGATGAATTTTAAAATGGCAACGCACTTGATATGGTGACGCATATCTCACTATTTTCTACAGAGAAGCACCATTGATTTTTTAATACAGCGACACACATCTAATATAGCAATGCTATTGATGGATTTTAGCGACGCAATTAATTTTTGTGTCGTGAATTACTGGTAAACAAAAAGTGAACCATTTTTTTTGACATTTGATTTAATTTTTTGCTTTATCTGATCACTGACATGTCTTTGACTTCTTGATTTTGGTTTTTAGACTAATAGGTTTTATATATTTGGAAGGTACCAACTTGAAGAGAAGGAGCATTTTATCATTAATTTTATAATTGTAACAAGTGTTTCGACACTTTTGGGGAAATTATAACCAATTTAAGATGTTTTTTATTTTCATGCTTTAGGACCACACTATCTTTCACTTGGGTTTTAAAATGAACATTCAAAATTGGCTAAAATTGAACCCTCACATCACTATGTTACTTTGGGTTTAAAATTGAACAATACAACTTAACATTTTGCTTGGTGCTTAAAACGAACTTACCTTTGCTTTGAGGGTTAAAATTAACAAGTGTTTGTCATGTCTTGTGGTTTACATTTTCGTTATTGAATGTGTATGCTCTTCTCTCACACAACTCGGCGATCTTGAGAATCAAAAGCATTCCTTTGACATTTTGTATAACCACCCACATATTTCAAATTGGATTTAAAATGAACCTCATGCTAATGTGAGGAAAAGGAATTGTGTATGCTCTCTCCTTGCTTCATGCAATCTGGGAGATCGAACAACAAACATACTTCCTTTATTTTGTATATCTTTAGAGGGCCTTCCACCTCGCTTCGAAAGGTGGGAATGACCCAAGTGGTAATGAGCTAAATCCAAACTCTTTTGAACCTCTATATAAAAAATGTGTTTGTGACAAAAGTCATAAGTAATAGTTACAGATGTGTCATACCGACAAGTGCCACCCTTAGTGTCCACGTGACACGTCAAAATCCTTTCTTAGGAAGGGACTAGGAGGCCTCTTGATTGAAATAATCTTGAGCTAATCTTGTCGTGTGTATGGCCACATTGAATGAAAGTCCTTACTAAGAACCAACTATTTGGAAGCCAAAAACCTTTATGCTTGTTGGTGCATGAATGGTAGTTCCGAAGTTGCCCCACATTTTATTATTCATTGTTGAAACAGGAAAAACCTTAGGATCTTTGGATCTTCAGGATTTTAGATTTGGTGGTCCTAAGAAGTGTGTGTCGTGTAAGGGGGAGCCAGTGTCACCAAATCTCTAGTTGTTCGCATTAACTTAGTGTTTGGAGAAATCCAAGTGGGGATTCAACAAGTAGTATCTTCTGAACCTAGTGTGGTAAATGCTTGTGAGTCAGTTTAATACTTTGCTTGGTTCCAAAACATTGCAAACAAACATTAACAAATCTTTTCAAAATTTCAAACCCTTTGGTCTAAGTATGAATACCTTTTGAAAAAACCTCAATATTAATGCTTGTCCTAAGTATTTATTCTTAGACACTTCTAAATATTTTGGGTTACATCTCAATCCATATTTTCCAAAGTTAACCTGGGTAACTATGCCCTTGAATTCATCCTTTTTCACGAAATGGACTTTGTGGAATTGATGATGTTTTTGACATAGACATTTAGTTTGAACTTAATCAAGCCAAGTGTTTGTGGTAAAAGAAACTCACTTAAGCAAGATAAATCGATAAATTGAACCCCACATGACCATTTGGCATCCAATCACTCTGGTGGAAAAACCATACCTTACGCCCACTATCATACAAGGAAAAAATTGTAAAACATTGAGTCCAAATTCCATTTTCAAAATCATTGGGTCCTATTTCCAAAATCATTTGAGTTCTATTTTACTAAAATCATTGAGTCCTTAGGGTTTTATCACTTTAAAGGTATAGCATGTTTCTCACTACCTTGGTCTTCAAAAACAAAGGTTCACTCTAGGTCAACATTTGGTTAAACATTTCATCCAACCCTTCATCAAAACTCATCCTTCACTTCATCAAACTATGCAAATTTTTTGAATATACCAACACTTTGGACTTAAACATCTATCAACCCAAACCCTAACTTAGCTACCTTTGTATGTGATAATAGTCCTTTTTCATACATCTGGTTAAGTTAGTTATCATCTTTGAAGTAGTTTATCTTGAAGGTCACAAGTCTATCTTAATGATTTCCAAATTCAAAAAACATCCTTTATCTAAACATAAAAACATCAAACTTAAGTCAAAAGTGTTGTCCCAAAACATTTGCGAAGATCACCTCCCACATCATCCACCTTTTTATCTCCCATTATCATCATTTCTCCAAAAATACTTATAGCATCCCTTCTACCTAGATTTGAGTCAACTAGAGAGTTCAAACATTACAAATCTCAACATAACTCTCCCATAGGTGACATAAAATTTATGGTAAAAATAAGATCACAACACAAGAGAAACATGGAGAAAACCAAAGTCACATTCACCTCAAGTGATCTTAATCCTTTGGGATTTGATCCAGGAAGTCATGTTACCCCATCACAACAACCTTTGTTGCCATCAGGCCCCTATGAGATAGAGGACACCAGGAACAACCCATTTGGACTTACTAGGGAAGAAATCATGAACATCAAGCCTTAGAAAATGGGGCTCCAATTCCCCCATCTTTTGTTGCACAATAATTGACACAAGGCTTGACTTCATCTATGATTCAACCAACTCCATCCCTTGTGCCAAGTCAAACCTTAACATCTAGTCTTGTAAATAGACTAGGAACCAACCTTGGTCTCACTTCATGTCTAGAAACAAACACAACTTTGGCTATTCACAAAACGACCACTCCATTAACCACCAACCTTCCCCAAAACACAAGTTGGACACCAACATTTGGAAAAACACTTACATTCCATGACACCATAATGACCTCGACATTTCAAGTGTAACCATCTTCATCCATCACCATAAATACCCCAAGTGTGCCTAACTTTACACAAGTTAATATGAACCAAGTACCTCAAGTAGAACAATAAGGGAAAGTTAACACTCTCACGCAAAGTCAACTCTTGACAAGTGGTTACCCAAGCTACTCAAGTCAATCCACCATCCACATCAAACCCATCTATCATCAACCCAAATCAAAATAACTCCTTGGTTACAAATCCCATCAACGAAGTTAATACCTTGATCACACCTCAAATACAACAAGGGAACCCCCTACCCATCGGTCAAGGGAACCCTTTCAATCAATTACAAGGTCTGAATGTGCCATTGACATCACAATACTTAATGACACCATCATCATTTGTCCCCAAAGTCATGCAAAATTAAATGGGACCTCAAACCTACATTCCTCCATCCCAATCCATCTTGCAAGAAATTTTAAACCAAGGGAAACCCCAACCTCTCATTAGCAACTCACAACCCACTCAAAACATCAACACCCAAAACTTGTCATAGATGTCCCAACAACTAACTGATCCTACATTGCAAGCACATACTTAGCTTTATAGCAAGCACAACATGCATATCAACAAGCCCCCAATTATAACAACAACAACAAGCAGCCTTAGCATCACAACAACAACATCAATCCAATCAAGTAGCCTTAGCAGCACAACAACAACAAGAAGCAACCTTAGCAGCTCAACAACAACAGTGAGCCCAACAAGCATCCTTAGTAGCTCAACAACAAGAGCAAGCTCAACAACAAGCCCTAGTGTCCCACCAACAACAACAATCCTATCAACAAACCTTGCAACAACAACAAGCTCAAGTTCTAGCTTTCCAACAAGCACAAGATGCCCACCAACAAGCATTGTAAGCACAACAAGCCAAAGCACAAGCACAAAAACAACATCAAGCCTTACTAGCCCAATAGTATTCCAACAACAACAATAACAACAATAATAACAAGGTTTATACTATAACCCCCCAATAGAACATCATCAACCCAAAATGTTAGGAACATATACACTTCAACCACCACCACCACAAACACCACCATACTAATACACAACACCCCATCATATCAGAATCCCACATATAATCCATTTGTCATTCCACAGTATGCAACATATGTTCCTCCACCAAACCATAAAGATGATGTAGCATCACAACTTAAGGTGTTAACACAAGAAATGCAGGATATCTGGATGGGAAAAATGAAGAAGCCACATACACAAAAAAACTTATGTCCATATCCATTCTACCGAAACATCACAATGATACTTTCCCTCCCAGTTTTGAGGTTCCCAAATTTGATAAATACAAGGAGAAATGGAATCATGTGGATCACATCAAAGAATTCAATGTCATGTGCATGGAGGTGGCCTATAATGATTCCTACTTAATGTGCCTCTTCCCATGAAGTTTAACAGATCCTGCCATGGATTGGTTTTCACAGTTACCTCCAAGCATCAAAACCTTCCAAGAAATCATTGATAGATTCACATATCACTTCTCCTTCAATCTTGACATGGATTTGTTTGCACCACTACAAAATGCATATAACCTTCACTGACTTCCAAGGTGTTGGAGGCAGTAGCAGTAAGAGCAAGTGGACCATTCCTGATGAACAAGTGGGGATTATCATAGAAAATGTTGATCCAGATCTAGCCTTCCACTTGAAAATGCAGTGCATTACCACTTACGACGAGCTTGTCCCTAGGGCCCCTAACATTGAGAGAGCCCTAATCTCACAACAAAACATTCAAGTTTATAAAGACAACCGCCCATCCACTAGTTTTAACAACAAGCCTTGCTTTTGGACCGACAACAAGAATGCTACTAGTGATGGTTTTTTTGATACAAAGGTGATCTTAACTTCTCCTAGACAAGAAAACACCCAAACCATAAACACACAACATGTGCCCCAAAGAAAAAATAATGCTCCTAAACAATAATTCACTCCCTTAGGGGAACCTATGGAAGATGTGTTGAAGCAATTGATATGGTATGACCTTATCACACTCCCCAATTTCTCAAACTATCAAGAGCCACAAGTCAAGCCTTGTAGCTATAGAGACGATCATTTTTGTGAATCTCACCGATACAAAAGTTATAACACAGAAAATTGTTTGACTCAAACATCTAATAGAAGATATTATTGAACAAGGAGACATTTATATTGATCAAAAATATAGGAATGAAAATCTAAAGTGAAATTCTACACAAACCCTATGCCTAATCATACAAAAAGCAAAGATTCAAGAAAATGCATCAACTACAAAATAAACTATACCCATTGCAATTAATAAAGGAGCCATATTTATTTATCACAACATGAGGAATTAGATACACATCAAGATATTGTTTTAAAACAAAGTCCAAAACCATCAACAATGTTTAGAAATATTTTATATTGTAATGACATCAAGTGGATATCATATTGTGATATCTCTCCCACATATGACTCAATGATTGGGCATGTTGAAGAAATTTCAAATGAGCTAGAAATATTGCTACAACGCATACCTACGCATTCATTTGTGAAGAATCTCTTTATTGATGATTATCATCCACCTGAGGATCATGTCAAGAGGAGGCTCTTGGGGATATGAAAGTTACTCCAAATCAAGTCAGGATCAAGAACCCCTATCCCCAGAGTTTCACCAAGAGCTAAGGGACATCTTCCAAACCATTTTAAACTCTAAAGATGTCCTCGATATCACCCCTGATATGTTTCTTTCTGATGGACATATAGATGTTCTTCATCCAAAACAAGAGCCTCCCATTCTTGATATTCCTATACAAGAGCAAGAAACAGTCAAGATTCTTGAATCTTATAGCGATTGTGAATCATCGACATCTTTTGAGTCAACATCAACATTTTTTGAAGCAGTATCAATAGATAACAATCTCATAGAATTAGAGTAAACAATTCATATTCCCAACAACAGTGAACCCGCGTAGCAATGTCATGTGTTTACAACAAGTCATATTTAGTGGCTATGGATCGAGGGACACATTATCAATGCAAAGGATTAGGTAATATTACTAGAATTCTCTCGCCAACATCGGGGAAATATTATATATAACAAATATCAACATATGTAGGAAAAGTGTGAGCACCTGCCAAAGTGCCAAAGTGCAAGCTTAGTTAGAAGTTTTGTTTTAATAATCATTTTTGCTATTTTTTGGTAAGGTATTATGGACCATGTTTTTGGTGGTTGAGGACCTTTTTACTTCTTAGATAGAAGTTGAATAAATTGGAATCCTTTTGTGGGGTTGTTTCCTAAGTTTTAGCAAAAGTTGGAAAACACACTATGTTTTCCAACAACGTGCTTTTGACCATTCTTAGGCTCAGGGAAGTAAATCTAACGGTTTCTTGGCATTGTAAAAGGAAAATCTCAACTTTTCAAGGGGGTTAGATGTTTTTGAATATTGGCATTATTCATGAGAATGAGTAAAAAACAGTGATTTTGTTGTGTAAAAATCTAACTTTCTGTTCTTGGCCGCGTGACTGCTGCTAAATGGATTGAGGAATACATTTTGTTGTTTTCTTTTAGCATGTAGAGGAGTCTTTGAATTGTTCTTGTGGTTAAATAAATAGTTTGTTTATCACTTCTTCCATTGTTTGTATATACTATGTTTCTTGATTTGTTGTTTCTGACTGTAAATCTGGTAAAAATGGAGTCTTAGGCCACATTCTTCCCGTACCAGAAAGCATGGACTCATTGGGAATGTGGCAAAGATCCTTATCTGTAAATAGTTTAGTTATAGGAGTCTTTAAGAAATCTAGAAGCATGCAAAAGATCTTTCCCTAGGTGAGTTAGTCAATACCCGATTAGGGAAAGACAGTGAAAAGACAGTCCAAAACGTGGCAGGGGTGTTGAATGACTAATAATGCAGAGTGTAAGGTGTTTGCAGGAGACTTCACCAGGGTTGGCAAGAAGGAAAAACCTTTGACTGATCATCTGGAGGCTGGAAAGTTACAAACAGTCCAAGAAAAGGCCAAGAAAAGCCATAGTTTCTGCAAGAACAGGGTACACCTATGTACGGACAGAAAGAGAGTCCAAAACGTAAAGAATCTTCAAGAGTTTGGAAAATGAGCTAGGGTTCCTGAAGAGTATTTGGCCTGATCTATTGAAAGAAAGAAGTGTCAACTTGTTTTCTTGGTTGAGAAGGCCTAAAAGGGCTCAAACCTAGTAGCCTTTCCAAACCCTAGACTAGGGTTTTGTGATAGTGATGGAAAACCCAAGCATGGAGGTTAAACAAGAACCCTTCCTTGATGGTTTTGAAGCCATGGGAGCCTGAACACACCCCTTCCAAACAAGATTTGGAAGTATTTGGAGTTGAGCTAGTCTTTATGAGTATTAAGGGCTAGGAATGGCAAGAGAGGAGAAGCACCAAGAAATGCTTGGTTAAGGCATTGTGATTGATTTGAAACTTGATAGCAGGGTTGGCAGAGAGGACCAGGGGTGCCTAATAACCTTTAGGACATATAGGTTGAGTGGTGGAGAGAAACACCAAGGGTTACTAATTTGGAGACCCAGAGCATTGAGATTGTGACTGTCTCAATCCGACCCTGGTTTTCTAATAGATTGGTATCAGAGCATTGAAAGATTTGGGAAAGTAGCTTATATGTCAGAAGTTGAGTCTAGTGAAACTCCCACCATGGTGACAAATGCACAGTTAGCCAAGAGGGTTGAAGAACAAGAAGACGACAACAAGTCCTTAAAAGAGAGAATTGAGCAACTAGAGAAGGCATTGAACAATGCAAGGCTGGAAGGAACAGTGCCAAAGGAAGAAGAGGTTGCAGAGGAGGACAAGGTCCTTGAACCTGACCTTGGTTTGGAGGAGCCTTTCTTGAAGGCATTTAAAGCCTTGAGTGGAAAAGGACTTGAGGGAATACCGTTGTTCAGTGGAAAGATGGATCATGACTTGGTCATGGACTGGATAGAAGGCATGGAGAATCACTTTGAATGTGATGGAGTAACTGAAGCACATAAGGTGAAGGTTGCAAAATCAAGGTTGAGAGGATCAACCTTGACATGGTGGAAGTTTATTCAGGTTGAGAGGGAGAAAGAAGGCAAGCATCCCATATCAACTTGGAAAGGAATGGTTGCTAAGGTGAAGGAAGTATATATGCCAGATGATTATGAGATCCAACTTCACAAGAAGAGATAGAGTCTAAGGCAGAGAGACCAAGATGTCAACACCTATACTGAAGAGTTTCAGAAGCTTTGCTTGAGATCAAATGTGGTAGAAGATGAGAGCCTAAAAGTGGCTAGGTACCTTAATGGCTTGAAGTGGAACATACAAGAAGAGATGGCTTTACTTAGCCCCAAGATAGTCCACCAATGTTATCAGCTAGCTATAAAGATTGAAGAGAGGAATAAAAGAAAGCATGATCAGTCCTCTAAGGGCAGAGGCAGAGGCAGAGATCAAAGAGGACAACGTGGAGGTTACCAAGGTAGAGGTAATGATCAAAGGAACCAAGGAGAATCTAAGCTTACTGAGCACAGAGGTGAAACATCTTCAAGAGGAGGATTTAACAGAGGAAGAGGACCTCAAGGAGGTTCAAATAGAGGGAGAGGAGCAGGCAAAAGTAACTCCTACTTTGCCACCTTGAAATGTTATCACTGCAATCAACTAGGTCATCCAGCTTATAGATTCCCAGAGAAAGCTTCTTCTTCTAGCAATGAGAAAAGAGTGGCCTATGCACAAGAGGACACCATGAGTGTCAAATCACCTAAGATCAGTCATATAGAATTAGAAGTAGGAGCAGTAAAGAAGAACCCCGCTAAAAGGAGAGCTTTGTTTAGAGCAAGGGCAAAGACATTTGAAAGCTGCATGCACACACAGATTCTGGTTCCATAGATAACATCATCCTCGAGGAGGCGTGCGAACTAAGCTGTACCAGGAAGGCAATCCCTACAAGGTCACACTACCGGCCGAGTAACAGGTACCGCGCGGGAATTTCAACCTATTATTTAAATAAGTTGGTTTGTGATGTACTACCCATGGATGCATGCCATCTTCTACTTGGTAGGCCATGGCAATATGATAGAGGTGCTATATATCATGGGAAGGAGAACACCATTGAATTCAAGAAAGATGGAAGAACCTTCAAGCTGCAGTCATTGACTGAGGATGATGAAGGACAGTCCAAGGTGCCAAACATCATGTTGAGCAGTGGTAAAGAGTTTCTCAGCAATCTACATCAAGGAGGTGAAGGTTATGTGGTTCTAATGCAGTCCAAAGGGGAAGAAAAGGTTGAAAGGATAGTCTTACCATAAGCAGTCCAAAGATTACTTGATAAATACAATAGCATAGTGAGTGATGGAACACCTGCAACTCTACCACCCAAGAGAGCAATAAGTCATCAAATTGAATTCATACCTGGAGCCTCATTGCCTAACAAAGCAGCATACAAGCTTACTCCTGAGTAGAACCAAGAGGTGGCTAGGCAAGTGGAAGAATTGTTGGGTCAAGGTCTGATTCAAAAGAGTATCAACCCATGTGCAGTCCCAGTGGTTTTGGCAACAAAAAAAGGTGGTAAGTGGAGATTATGCACTGATTCTAGATAAATTAATAGAATCACAATTAGGTATAGGTTTCCTATTCCTAGAATTGAAGACTTTATGGATTGTCTTGGAGGTGCAAAATTCTTCACCAAGTTGGATCTTAAGAGCGGGTATCATCAAATCAGAATCAAGGAGGGTGATGAGTGGAAGATAGCTTTTAAGACAATTGATGGTTTGTATGAGTGGAAAGTGATGCCATTTGGCCTCTCAAATGCCCCTAGCACGTTCATGAGACTAATGAATGAGGTGCTTAAGGATTTCACAGGGATTTTTGTAGTAGTCTACCTTGATGATATACTGATTTTTAGTAAGACAACATAAGAACATTTGAAGCATGTGGAGATGGTACTTAAAAGGCTGCAAGAAGAATAGTTGGAAATCAACCTTGAGGAGTGTGAGTTCTTCAAACAAGAACTTGTGTATCTAGGCTTTGTAGTTTCCCAAGGAACCCTGAAGATGGATCCAAGCAAGGTGGAAGCCATCCTAAACTGGCCTACACCAACCACAGCAACAGAGGTAAGAAGTTTTCATGGTTTGGCTCAGTTTTATAGGAAGTTCATCAGGAATTTTAGTGGTATATGTGCACCAGTTCTAGATACTATTAAGGGTGGTCTAAAAACAAAGTTTAAGTGGACTCAAGAGGCTGAAAAAGGGTTTGAAAAACTGAAACAAGAAGTGGAAACTCAACCAATTTTGTTATTTCCTAGTTTTGATAAGTTGTTCACAGCTGAGTGCGATGCAAGTTGAGTAGTAGTAGGAGGAGTAATTAGTCAAGAAGGTAGGCATGTAGCCTTCTTTAGTGAAAAGCTCAATGAAGCCAAGCAAAAGTACTCTACCTATGATCTTGAGTTATATGCCTTAGTGCAATCCCTTAGGAAGTGGAGGCATTATTTATTGCACAAAGAGTTTGTGGTTTTCACAGATAACTAGGAACTCAGTTACATCAAAACCCAAGAAAAGTTAAGCAATAGACATTTGAAATGGATGGAGTACATCCAAGCCTTTACATTTACCATTAAGCACAAGAA
>VDFB02105596.1:0-13135 GCA_007258455.2 Sequoia sempervirens | reverse complement strand
AGATCCTTTCCCAATGGAATCTAAACCCTTTTTTAACATTTTGAACAATATCCTTTTGTAATCCCATGTGTTTCTTCTTATTTGATGATGAATGGACACCAACAATTGTAATGACTCTTTGAGCTCATCACGAAGAAGTAAACATGATAACAATTGGGTTTTTTCAAGTGTATCAAGATGATTGAAATGATGATTGATCATTCCATTTACAGATTTAGTCATTGACCTATTTCTCTTATTATAAGGCTGGTTGGCATAATATTTGAGTTTCTCCATATCCATTTCAAGTAAATGATCTAAATTTCTATGAGAAATTTGTTTACCCACCTTCTCAACTAGTTTTATATGCTCATCCATACCTGGAGTAGGAGGAAGTGATCCCGACACCTCTCCAACATGCATTGTTTCAACTTGTGCCTCCTCCCTATCTTCAAGGACCATGAATTCTTGAGTGGATTCATTTGATCCAATGTCTACATTTGGCTCGACTTGAGCATGAAAACTTCCTGCTTGTTGAGCCCTTCCTACACGTGTCACAAAATATTTTGCAAACAAAAGTGAGAGATGATGTTAAATATATAAGTTTATGTATGCAAGCAAACAAATTGATAAAACATGATGAGCTATAAGTGAGCTAAGTTTGTGCTAGTTTTATATGCTCATCCATACCAGTAGAATGAAGTGATCTTGACCCCTCTCCAACAAGCATTGTTTGAACTTGGGTCTCCTCCCTAACTTCAAGGTCCATGTGTTCTTCAATGGATTCGTTTGATCCAATATCTAGATTTGGCTTGACTCCTACTTGAGGAATCCCTAGAGCATAAAACATAAAAATAATTTGAGAACATTGAAGTGATGAAAATAAAATATGAAAGACACAAAACACTGTAAATATTGAAACAAAAAGAATTGGCTTAAGGAATTGGAGTCAAGGATCATATAAACATTGTAGCTTGCATGACCAAGATGACTTGAGGATATTTAAAAGTATTTATAGTAATTTAAGTGCAATGATGGTTAGAAACCTTCAAGGTAAAAGTAATAAACACACACTTGAGAGTGAGAGAGAGAAGAAACAAGCATGTACCTTATTTCTTTCTATGATAATTTTCCAAGTTTTGATCACGCCTCTTTTGTTCTTCTTCTTTTGACAATTTTCGTTGAGATGCATTTATTCTTTTTCTTTGTTGTCCCATTTTCTTCTTCAACTTAAAGATGACTCTAAACAAGTCCTCTACCAACTTAGTTAAATTATCCTCCAAATTTTGCCTTGATTGATAAAAATGAAAAGTTTAAAAGCTCCAATATTTGCCTCCTTGATAAATGTGCAAAAACTTCTCCAAAATCTATGCTCCAAGTAAATCAAAATTATTCAAGTGTACATGGAATAACTAGATCCTAGTGTAAATGAATCAAGTAGTAAACAAACAAGTTATTTCATTGTGGAGTTTGTTGTTATTTAATTCATAGGTATGCACAACATATCTAGTAATTTTAGAATTTTGGTAAAGTATCAAAAAATGTATAAATATTAGAGGCATAATTTGAATTGAATTTTCTTAATTATATTTGAATTGAATTTCAAGTTAGTTGTCGAAAATGTATAATAGAGGTATAATTTGAATTAAATTTTCTTAATTAAATATTTGATTTGAATTTCAAGTTACTTGTAAAAAACGATAATAGCTCGACATAATTTGAATTGAATTTCGCTACTTGTCAAAAGATTATATCTTGCTCAACTCAATGGTTCATGCTGCTTAAGTCATTTTAAAAATATTATTGTGATCAACATGAATGAACTTAATTATAAATGGCATTGATTTCCCTAAAATTCTACTAGAGATCAAATGTATGTTGAATATAAGGAAATGTAAGTTGTAAGAGGTCATAAAATAAGAAAACATGTATGTATATTGAATATTTAAAGCAAATGCATACATATATTATGTGTAAACATGTTTAAACCATAAGCAAACACATGTACATATATGTAAAAGGATTCAATACATATAAACATAACACATTATAAGCAAAGAGGCAAATGTATGTATATATCATATAAGAAAATATATGTACATATATCATAAAAGAAAAATGTAAATTAAAGATCATCTAATGTCGAATACTAAAGATAAAAAACTAAGCACATGTATGTATATCATATAAGCAAGTGTAAGTTAGAGATCATCATATATCAATACTATTTTAAAGATCATCATATAATCAAATACACATGTGATAAAGATCATAACTAGAATGCATGTCCTAATAAGAATGTCTAATTCCTAGATCTAATGGGCCATCCTAATGAGAACGGTCCCCGCTTTGATGGATGTGCCGAGTCCTGCAAATAAAATTGTGTACAAGATGCTAAATACATATAATATTTATTAAATAAATTTTATGAAAGTTATTTTAAATGAACTTGTATTTTAAATATCAATCTACAACTTGTATTTATCTATGCATACATAAATATATATATTTTATGAAAACTAACATGTCCACTGATAGCAGATTCATCCATAGAGTCACATCGATCATGCACACGATCTGGACCAAGGCTAGGAGTGATATGAGGTATGTCCACCTATAACAATATATATACACACATATATATCAACTTAAATGAATATCTAGTTAAAAAGAAATTTAAAAAATAATGAAAAAAGAATTGAAACATGCACATGCACACATACATGCACATCATCTGATATCGGATGACCTATGTCCTCTGAAACATTCACCTCCACCATATGGACCAAACGATCAAGCGACGAATCAATATCTGCATCCATCTGATCTATCCCATGTCATGCCAGAAATGATGAATGTAGAGGACTATGAAGGTGAGATGGCACCGGTGATGATGAACCAGAACCAATCAACATATCAGTAAAACCCATAGTCTATGCAGCTACCATATGAATTGTAGGTGGATTTTGATGTGCACTAGTACTCGGCTGAGAGTGATGGGATCCTGGAACTGAACGACCTCTATGTCTCAAATGATCTCTAACATGCTCTATACCAATCCCATTGTCTGATGCAATGTGGGCATATGCCTCCAACAAGTCCTCAACCAAACAATGTAGAGTCATGCGTGACATATCTAAGTGCATCAAGTTGTGTAGGAGTAGGGATGCCAGTCATTGTAAAAGGATCCATGGTGGTCCACTATCTTGAAATGGTGTGGATCGGGGAATGTCTAGATATCAAAATCTGACCTGCAGTCATGAGGATATCCTAGTGGTGGTAGGCGCAATGTCTCACCTATAGTGTCAATTGCTTCCTTTTGGGAAGCAACAACAACCTCATCTGTTATGGGGGCTAGAGCTGGGGTGAGAGCAGGATACCTCTTGCCAACCAATACCCTAAACACTGGGACTGGTCTATCTACTCGACAAGGTGGTCCTATCAGCAATCCTACCACACTTACGACCAACATATGGTGGAATGTCAGTGGTGCTTTGAGGCCCAAATGGACCTCAACATACAAGCTAGCTAAACAAAAAATACAATGGGAATGCGGTCATTGTTTGGGTATAGACCATGTGCTGCTAGAAATCGTGGGTAGATCAATGAGGCCATAGCATGATCAACACATCTAGTGACACGGTATCCCTAACCTTACACATTTTGATAAAATGGAAAACAAGTGGCTTTTATCATTTTTTTGGTGACACTATCATGTATTTGTTTAAGGGGAATGTCACCATGTACTTCTTCCAGCATGCAAGAAAGAATAGCAGCTACTCTATCTGGGGAATATGCACTAGTCCTCTCAAGTTCATCTTTTAGTTTTTCTAGACTATGCAATATTAACATGCATAGTTCACTATATATCCCTGGGTTTGCACCATGTGCTAATGAATCTCTCAATTTTTTTATCTCATTACCTAGTATTTGCAAACAAAGAATCTGGCACAGGTGGAACATGATCTGCATTTTCCATGTTATATATATAGTACACCTAAAAAAATAATGAGAATTTGGAAATAAATATATCTGAATAAAAGAATACCAAATCTAAAATAGAACTTGTAATGAATTCATCTACTCATCAATAATATTTTTAGTACCATTAGCTGATTTAAAAAGAATTGGAAGACAACTATAATCTATAGCATAGCATCCTTAAATGGTTCAAATTTTAAATGAAACAATGAAAGAAAGAATAAGAAAACAAAGATTAGTGTAAAATTATTTGAAAATAATTAGGGATAAAAATATCTAATCTAATAGTTGTTAACATAAATGAACTTCAATTATATGGCATAGAACATCAAAAATTATAGATTGGAAGCCAAAATAAATATGTCATATTGCTTGGATCAAATCTAATAGAAGTTTGACTTCATTGCATGCTTGTTATAAATATCTCACATGAACCAATGAAACTCAATGTGTCTCCAAATCACATAAGAAGAGAGAACCTAAATGTGAAAAAGAAAAAGAAAAAGAAATCCATCTTTTTGTAATGAGTTTGTTAAAATTTAAAAACATTCAAGAACCCGAATAGGACTTTGGGAATTGATGGGAAGCATAATAAATTCTTGAGAGGGCAAAGAGGTCATCAAAACCATTAGGTTGTGGGCTAAAAATTTTCAATGAATGGTTTCCAATAAGATGTATTAACCAAAATATTCCAATTTTTTATAAAATTACTAAAGATGTTCAAAATGGAGACTAACTGCTAAAAATAAATTTCAAAATGTATCATTAAATGTATATTAACATCATCCGCACTCTAATTATAAACATTAAAAACAACACGGAACACAAAGAGATAAAATTAAAAGTTCCAACTAATGATGTTATAATAATCCTCCCCAAGTTGATCCTCTCATCCCAATCATCATACTTAATGTTTTGGTACTTGAATCATGTTTATTATATTATGTGCTCCTCAACACTATGTAAATTATAACTCTTAATAAACATGTTTTTTAAGAGGAAGCATTTCCCCTTTCTATTACCATAACGATTATTCTTGTTTTTTCAACTTGGTATTTCTACTTGTAGATTTTCAACTTTTTATTATGTAAATCATTCTTTGATACCCAAGTAGTTTAAAGGTTTTCTCGAATCTTATTTAGTTTTTAGATTTAAGTTCTTTCTCATTGTCTAATTTCTTAATCAAATCTAAACATTGTTCGATCCTTATTTCCTTCTAATACCAAAATCATCCTCTTTTCCTAACTATAAGAAGTCATAGTTCAATCCCACCATGGTTGTGAATCAAACTAAAATTGGTATGATTGGGAATATGCATGATACTAAATTTATCATAATGGAGAAGAATCATTTGACCATGAGGCCCTTGTTGAGAAAATGGTAATCAAGATATAGCTTTGATGCACACAACCTTTCTTTGGATCTTAAAAATTTGGCTAGTAATATTAATCCTAGTATAATGATTGATCTCCTTCATATACTATGTTGATTAATAAGCCATGTGGAAAGAAAGTACTTAAAGTTAAATAGGTAAAAGGATAAGCTCAACAATCCCTTTGAGTGATGTGCCATTTTCCCTCCATCCCAAGCTTCTTCTTCATGTATTCCTCCTTATTGTTTTACTCCTATCTATCTTATAATGCAATTTATTTCTCCTTCCACCAAATCTCCCCAATTTTATCCTCTCCTTTTTCCTAGATCTCATCTCATGCTTACTTATTATGATGCACATAGTTCTCGTCTCCACATTAGTTCTCATTAGTTTTGTTTACACTTCCCATGTTCCCCTCATTGTGATATTCCTACGCAAGTCTTTGTCACTCCACACTCATTTATTATGTCATGACAAATTTATACACCACCTTCCATTTCTCATCTTGCCACTTTCATTCATGCCCTTAATCCTAGTGTGCCTCTATCTACCCTTGACATTAATGTTTAAAGGCTTGTTGAGATGAAAAGTAATTTTGATTCCTTACCTAATGGAAACAAAAAAAGACATACATATAAAATCAAACACAATTCAATTTGTATTGAAATTTTACATATCCATTTTTTTTTGTTAAGATTTTTTGGATCCTAGATTTAGGATGCACAATGTTAAAAGGAGATCCATATGACACATTCAAGGTTCTTTAGTGCTACATATTTGGATTTTTGTATGATGACAAGTTATTGGCTAAGTTCTTCCCATGAAATTTAATAGTATTATCTTCCATTTGGGTCTATTTTTTAATATTGAAATTGGTCAATGCAAATATTGGGAATGTTGGATTGAAGTTTATTATTTTAGATTTTTTGACTATAAACAAGGATCTACAAAGTATATACATTCTTAACATTTGCATGTGCAAGTGAGATGAATGTTAAGAACTAAAGTTGTTAAAGGCTACCGCACTTAATTATGGATCTTCTAATTCTTCATCTACATCATCCTACCCTTGTAAATTTGAAAAGAAAAATTATTTCCAAAAGGATAGTAAAAAATAATGGAAATGACCATTGTACAAACTATACATTATAAATGTTTCTAATATAATTATGACTCTAAAGCCTCCAAATTTTTCCTTTGTAAAATGTGCTTCAAAATTTACTTAGTGATTGCATGATTACACTTCCTCCTATTAGGCCATTAGATAAAATCTAAAGTTATTCCCAAAAGATATAATGAAAATTTTTGTTATTAAATTGTAGAGTTAATTGTAATTATACTCAACATTTTATGGGATTAAAGGAATAATTGATTAAGAGTTTGATTGATAAAAAATTAGGTTGAGGGTTAATATTGGGGTCAATCAATAATTGTTCCTCCTAATGAAAATTTAAATATTTACACTAAATAAATCTAATAAAATGGTTTTATATGAGGTCATGAGATTCAAGTACATATATACATGTTGACGAGCTTGAAATCATTGATTCACCTATGTATGTGAGAATGATAATTTGTTGGTATTAATAAAAATTATAAGGGTACTTATTCTTCTTCTTATGTACTAGTGATTGACTTTTATAGAAATTTCTATGGACTAACCAATATTCAAACTTAGGACCTCCCATTTGGTGTTAGGATGCTCTACTATTGAGCTAATGGCTCACATTGTGATGAGTCTTTTTATGGATTAGGTGTGTATCATTTCTCCAACACACTCCCTTGAACCACAACATAGGTGTCAAATGCACCTAGCTTGGCTCTAATACCATCATTGAAATTTCAAAGACTAGTTGGGATGCAGTCTCACCACTAAGCTACCCACCCACTTTATGACAAGTCAATTTCACGATTTAGTTATGCTAATTTTGACACCTTTTTCACATTGTGAGATATTACCAACTAATTATAATGGTCCTTTGGTTTTGTGTGGATCATGAACCATGTAAGGGTGTGTTTATTGATATTACTCACCAATAAAATGTATGCATTGAATAATTTTTGTTTTATCATCATTTTATAAACAAGCATATGCATATTTGAGGGTTTATTTAAAATTGACTAATGATATGTTGATTGAAACTATAGGATACATTATTTTACCTTAATTTTTTGATCTAAAAGATGAGGGAAGTTCTTATTCTATGTCATAATATTTGTTCTTTAGATGTATCTCATATTTTACTTGGGTATCCATGGATAAAACAATATCAAGCAACATCATCTATGTCATGCCATCAAGGTATCAAATATGTTTGAACACTAGTAAAGAGGTTACAATTGCAAGAGATCCGTATATGCCTTTATTTTAGATTAAGTCATTTAACCTTAAATAATTTTAAGAACATACCTAAGGATCCTCTATATAAGTGCAAGGATTCTTTGCCTAATTTTTAAAAATTTCAAAAGGAATAACAATGGTGGGAAAATCAAGACAAGATGCAACAATTTAGAATTCCTAAAGGGTTTACAATTATTAGAGCCAAAGTAGGTTATATGTAGGTTTTATATTATAAAATGATTCAAGAATCTATAAGGCCAAAAGAAACATAAGCATTGCAAACTTTAGTTCAGAAGCATAAGGGATTGGATATTTTCATTCCTAAATGTGGTTTTCATAAAAAATTACTCATGTGTGAGCACTATAGAATTGACAAAGAGGGTTAGGGTTTTTAGCTTCATTTGTTATACGGAGATATTTTATTGTAATGTACATAATCAATGATATGATTCTTGATTTTTAATAAGATTTAATATTATGACACCTTAACAAACCAAGATATAACTTTCATGGTTCACTCCTACATGTATGGAATTTACATTTTCATCTACAAGTTCGACCCTAAATTTGTAGTTTAAAATTTATTTTGTGACCTTGACCTCTACACTTCTAGTCTTTAGGAATTTATTTATCTCCATTTTTTAGACTATGTTGAGAGCCATTATAATGTTTTTTTGCACTAACTTTGGGAGGAAACTCATTTTTCCTTACTCAAACCCTTGGAGTGATTTAAAAAAATTGAACAAGTTAAAATACATGCCAAATATAAATGCAAGTTCAATGGGTGTAGTTTTGAATTATAGACCTCTCATCCCCTAATAGATAGTTGATAGTTTTGATATTCATTTTTCTCTTGAAAGGTGTTTAACAAGACAAAATTATATGCAAAACGGGGAAGCAAAATACTATATTGAAAATGCTTTAAAAATTTTCAAACAAGTGCAAGTTGAATTCAACAAATTTAATAAAATTTGCATTTAGGGTTTCGAAATTAAACAAATACATGCATTTTGAACTCTAAAAAAATTGATTTTTAAATACCTAGTGCTCAATAGTGCTCGATATGAAAACTAGAATGATGAACTTTGAAGAGAGGAACAAAAATTTTCTTTCGCTGGAGAGAGAAACCTTGTTTGGTCGCCATCACGGACTCTGTTCGCCATGCGCACCAGGGAGACAGTGACTGGTAAAAGAACACAGTAAAAGTGACTGTGAAAATGAAACCCTTTTTTTTTTTTGGTCATATTTAAGGGGTTCGGTCGAACCCATGTTCGACTGAACCCACTTGGATATGATTTTTTAATTCGGGCATTCATTGGTTTGGCCGAACCCAATGGTTCAACTAAACCAATGAAATGGTTTTGTCGAGCCATTGGGTTCGACCAAACCCATTTGATTTGGGGAATGGAAAAAATCAGAATTTTCCTTCCTCTTAGAAAGTGTAAGCCACTATTCTAAGGTAACCCTTAAGGTGATTTGAATTCTTAATTATAGCAAAAATATTATATGAAATGTTTTGGGGGTTGAAAAGTTTAATTTTGTGTATTACATCCAATTAGGTTCACCTAATTGATGTTACACTTGATTGTGGATATATATAGTGAATGGATTTTGATTTTTTATATTGATGATCAAGTAAAGAGAGATAGATGGAATTTATGGTGTTCCACCTACATGTGTGTGATGTAAATTTGAATAGAGTTGTGTGAATTATATTGCAAGGTGTGTGAATACAAAGCAGAGAAGAGCATTGATCCAAATCAATGCAAAGATTGATATTGTACTTCATTGGAACTATAATCCAACATATTATATATGAATTTGTATTAGTTCAAATAGGCTATAAGCCACCCCTTCTTTCTTCTATCTTATTCTCTATGGATAGTGAGTCCACCTACAATGAACACTTATATGTAATATACTATATCTATATATAATATATTATGAGCTAACCCTCACCGTGGTTTTTTCTATTTTGGGTTTTCCATGTAAAAGTCATGGTGTTCATCTTTTATGTGATGTTGTGGATGTTTCATGCTTTCCTTGCTTATATCAGTTAAATGTGATTTGATAATTAGATAGCTAATGTTTGAATGGTTTACTATAATATTGATTCACCCCCCTCCTCAATATTTCAAGTGTTCAATAATTTGTATGAAAGGTTGGATCCCTAGAAGGATCTTGACTACTTCAAATGGGAAGCTCTTGGAGATTGAACATATGGTTGATAGAAATTTTCATATTCCTCTAGAAGAGATTCCTTCCATTGAATACATAGAAGAAGATTGCATGCTTGACAAAGATGAACTCAAAATTTCTCTTGAAGATCTTGATAAAGTTGAATTGGAAAATAGAGATCTGAAGGAGAATACTAAAGAAGCAAATGAATGCATTAGAAAACTGAGAGAGAAAATCAGGAAGTTCATAGAAAGGCATAAGGTATTCAATGAAAAATTGAAGCAAGAAAATGAATAAATCACCAGACTATAAACTTGCAAGTTGAAGAAAAGAAAAGAGTTGAGGAATATATAAATGCAATAGTGAAAATAAAATTTGATGAATGCATGAGGCTTGAACAAGAAGTGGTAAATCAAATATCAGATCGAGATAAAGCAAGAAGTCATGTAGATAAATTCAATATAAGTTATACAATGCTTGATGAGTTTATTGCAGGTCAAAAAGAATCCAAAGACAAAGGTGGATTGGGACTTGAAAAAGGTGAAAGCTTAAAAGAAGATTAGACACCTAATGCAAAAAAAGAAGATTAATGAACCAAAGAGAAGAAGACTTGACATAGTAGATACATATAGTGAAGAAGAAGTTGAAAAAGAGAAAACTCCATTTAAGATTCAGAAGAGAGAAGATGAGAAGAAACAAATAGAGACAAGTCAATAAAAGAAGTCTCTAATGAAGGCTAAGAAGCAGAAACAATATGAAAGACCTCATCCCCTAATGTAGTTTAAGGCACTACTTAATAGTGTGTTGCAAAGTGAAATGATGAAGGAGATAGCTAATTTGTACAAAGATGAAGATTAAGTAGAAAAAAGTACCATAATTGAATCCATAGCCAAGCACATCATTATACTTGGAGATGACATGAAGAATATCTAGAAGGATATTCTTGATTATGTATGGACCATCCTATTGAAAAGAAGAGAAGACGCTATAATGGAGTACGAAAGGATGAAAGATGAAGCTTTGGAAAGAGATAGTGTTGTACTTTCAAAAGATAATAGGGCCACATTGGTCACTTAATACAACATGGAGATGAGAACTAAGAAAAGAATTAGGGTTTTGATGGGAAAAGATCAAAATGATATGGAAAGAATCCAAAAAGAAATTAATGACAAGGTCAAGGAAATTGTGCAAAATTTTGGACTACTTCTGGTGACTAAGGAAGAAATAAAAGTTGATCCTGTTGCTCTAGAACAAAATATAGAAAGAGAAGTGCACACTGATGATGCTCAACATAAGCAAGATACTATTGATGAAGTTGCACAAGATAAAATCCCTTTGGAAGTGGAGTATATACCAAACAAAAATGAAGAAGAGGTGTTAATCAGAGAAGATATTGTAAAGGGAAATGATACATCTTCTTCTTCAGTACAAATTATTGAATTTGATCCTCCGGTAAACACATGGAATGTTGCAGATGAAAAAATAGAGGAAGTGAATAAAAATGCTAATGTAGAGCATGAGGAAGAAAAAGTTGGTCAAGAAGAATAGCATAAAGAAGAAGAGGACAAGGAAAAGGATGCATCTTAATATGTAGAGAAAGATAAATCAACTGACTTTAGGACTACAAATAAATAAAATGCTTAAAAAACTACAAAGTCTCTTGGTGAATATTGTGGATCCTTTGGAGATTCTCTTAGAAATCTATTGAATATTCAGCCCAACTTTCAACCATTTGTTTCCTCACAACTATTGCAAGTTTTATTAGTGAATTAGGGTAATGTCGTCTTGAACAAGATATATCCTATTCACAAGCTTTACCTGGGATACTTGTTTTGTGCATCCTCTAGAAAGGAGATCATTGACACACATCAAAAGAGTGGAGAAGTAATTGATGAGTAGTAAAGGTATTGCATGAGATCATACCTAGATCAAACATAGATACATCTCTCTCTGGTATGGATAATCTCAAAATAATAATTGATTTCTTCAAATCATATGAATCTAGACTGAAGGAAGAGGTAGATAAGGAAGTGGAAAAGAGGTTGAATGACAAGAGAATGCTGAAGATCATAGAGAAATGTGTGATTGCACATAAGAAGTTCTCTGAATTGATGAAAGATGCAGAAGAATGTGTAGATGAGGCTAAGGCACTATTACATTATGGGATGAAGTGGATTGGAGCCACACAACTTGTATTAAAAAAGAAATGGACTCTATCAAGTCTCAAATCAATACAACCTCTAGTGCATATAACCCAACTATTGACATCACATGTGCTACAAGGGATCTCATAGAGGATTGTCACAAGAAGATTTTCCAGTTGTAGGATAATTTAAAATAAACTATTATTTTATAGTTTGGAGAAGTCAAGGATGCGGTCAATCCCAAACTCACATTTTTTTCTAGAGCACTTATTAGTGTTGAGAACGTTAAGAAGATGAATCTAATACCTTCTACTCTGAAAGAGGGAGAACTTCTACTAGAACTTCAAATGCAAAATAGGTTGCTTGCAGAGGCCAAGTAATCATGGGAACAAGGAAGACAAGCCTAAGAAGACCAATTGAAGAAGTTGCAAGCGTCAACCACCTCCAATTGACTTATATTTCATTCTTTTATGTATTTTTCTATCTATTTTAAAATTTCTTGTATATGTGCGAACATCTAGAGTTGTAATTTTTTCTCTGGTATATGACTTAGGGGGAGTCAATTATTTTTAGAACTATACATATGATTACATCATTTAGGGGAGTTTTGATAATGAAATAGAAAATGTGTATATAGGCACACTTTTCCATTGATGTCAAAGGGGGAGAGTGAAACATGTATCAAAGGAGGAGAGAAAGTAATTGTGGCAACATAAAAAAGTATCCCTTTTACTTTTCCTTGCTTGTTTGGTCCCTCCTTGTAGAACTGAGCTTAATATTTCCTTGATTTAGTGTTGTGATGTGTTTGACACATTCACTTTAGGTCTTGAGCCCTTGTGAACTAATGAAATTAAATGGTACCATCCTAAAATGTTGTGAAGTGTTGTAACACACTTTCACACCTTTCTAAGGCTTTATTAATTAATGGAATCAACTACACTTGTTTTTAACATTAATTGGGCCTTATTTAAAGTGTTGTACAACACACTTTCACACTTTTCTAGGGTTTTCATAAATAATTGCGATTCTTTATGCTTTAATTGGCCTTATTTTGCATCCACAAGCCTTATTTAACACATCTTTTTGAGGATAATCCCAATACAAATCAATATCCAATCATAATTCTAGTGTTTTTAGGTT